>PVJC01053925.1:0-10664 GCA_004026665.1 Murina feae | reverse complement strand
TATCTGCTTATTTATGTAGATGATTAAAATATAATTATAATTTACACAGATTACAGGCAAAGAAATATGTACAGACAGAAACATATGTTTTTTCATTCCCCATTATTAACCTCTGTATCTTCAGTCTTCTTGTTACTTACTAACAGGGGATTTTAAATATCTTATTCTTTTGGCCCATGACATCTAGTTTACCTTTCTTCCCTTGTTCAAGGAATGCTACACACTTTAAATGATTCCTATATTTATCTCTACTGAAGACTGTATAGTTAGGTAAATCAACACATTTTATCATTAGTGCAAAGTGCATAGATTGAAATGCATCTAAGATTTCACCTCTGCTGCAAAATATACTCCAATTAGGAAAATAACACTGTCATTGCCAACTTTTTCTGCCAAATCTTTGACAGTTGACTTTCTATGAAAGAGTTAAGCTTGTTGCTGTGTCAAATATTCAGTTACTCATTAATTAAAATAGAACAAATTCAATATTTTTTATTCAGCATATTAACCAAAAACCACCATGTTTGCAATTTATATTCATCCCGCAAACTGCATCTGCATTAAACATTTCCATCTGGAGTCCCAATGATTGTTTTTCTCCCATCTCATGCTTGATAAGCTGCTACTGATTAAACAGGGAATTCTGAAGCTATTTAAAGAACAGTTTTGTGTTTTGTTTTTTTAAGGCTCTATCACCTTGGTGTTCTTTACTCCTTAACAGATCTTGCTTAAGGTTCTATTTTACCTGCAGGTTCTATTTTGGCTACAATCTAGATAGCAGCTATAGGTCCCTTGACCAAGATGGTTAACACAGTTGACCTTATGTCTCTCTCATCTTTCTTTGTATTATAAAAAAGCTCTAGCCTAATATTGAACATATTTTCTTTCTTGTTCACTTGTCTCATTTCCCTTAATGCTAACTAAACCTTAATTTACTCTGTGCTGTGTCTGCAATAAAACATAACCAGCACATTTTGATATGTAATTCTTTCTAAGCATTGTTCTGAAGACTACATGTACTTTGACTCATTTCTTCCTTACAACATTTATCATCTATGATAGGTGATAGATATTGTTATTATTCCAATTTACTATAGGAGACAGGCAAGACCACAGAGAGGTGGGCAAGGTCCTCAAGATCAAACAGTCAGAAGTAGTGGGGCTCAGCATGGACCCAGACACTATTTCTAAGGCCCTGGCTTCCAACACCCACGTTATATGCACATTGCACATTTTTCTAAACTAAGCCTCAGACAGTGGTATTTCTTGTAAAAGACCACCATGTTAATGACTAGTAGTATCAGAATCCAGACTCTAGTCTGTTTTTTTCATAGATATATGCTTTACTTTCTATTAATTGGTTATTTAGAACACATTATCTAAACAAAATAGTCTGACAGACATGAGACTAACGCACACAGCTAGAAATCAAATGTCCCTCCCCACCCCCCAGCAGAAGGCTATTGATATTACAACCAGATATGTCCCTGACCTCCTCTTGTAGGGTATGAACTTGATTCCTCGCTTTTGCACATATCCCAAAATTCACCCTATCCCTATGCCTGGAGGCAATGAGGTATAAGGAAATGAGTATTTCAAAGTAATCTTCCACTGTAGGAACATTGGAATGATTACTTAAGATATTGTTGGCCTTAAATAAATAGACAGATATTTCTCCTGCAAAACAGGTTTATTTGGAACTAAAAAGGAATTGCCATTCTGGACATGTGGTTTAAAGGTGAATCACCTGCAAATCCAGAGAAACGAAGGAGAGGGATGTTCATGTATGAGCATGAGAGGGAACTGTAAAGAGTCCATTTGAGGAAAACGAAAGTTTAAAGGATCTTATTCCTACTGAGATAGTAAGATGTATCACTTCCTGTCAGAGATGCAGGTAGTCTCTTGCTGCTGGGGTCAGGAGTCCGTGTGGAGTGAGGTGTGAGAGTTCTTTCTCCTAGCCTCCTGCTCCATTTTAAATGAGGGCTTTTTTGTTTTTTTAATTTTCAAAATACATACATTTTTTACAAAGGCACATAGACTCTTCTCTTTCACTTTAGTTCTGAGTTATACATCTTATTGGTCTTCAGACCCCCAGTATTTTGGCCAGCAAGTAGGATAATCTTATAAATGATAGTTAAGGAAATAATAATAAATTAATGCACCTGTGCCTATAGTCAGTTTTCATATAGTCATAAATGCAATTAAAAGACCATTAGTACCTATAAATATTTATTTTCAACTAATACCCTAAGTTTAGCGCAGCTTTATGAAAGCATAAAACTATGTATCTGTGTATCCTTTCTGAACTATTTGTCTGCCTCATGTCCCTTAATGGCCACAAACTCCTGATTCCAGTCATTTTGGTGCCTTCCTTTTCCCTTACTTTTCCTGGCTCCCCATCCACAGGCTCCTGCTGTCTTGAGCTGAGTATCCCAAAGGGGAAAAATAAAGGTTGAAATGATACAAATGACAATTAAAATAACTTGAAAGATGACACATAACATTTTTCACATAGCCTCACAGATGAAAGAAATGCTTTAATTCTAAGTGATATGAAATCAATATAGTGTATGTTCAACAAAATGAAATATCTGCCTTCCTGTCCACAATGAATGTGTCGTCCAGTAGAAGAGGTGAACACGGAACGCACTAGAATGGCTGCTAAGTGTGATGTTAGCCAGGAAACAGCCTTCATTGTCTCAGTTTGTGCTGTGCAGTCTGGGGATACTGGAGCTGCACCTGCAAACAGGGATTTATGAGAAAGTATCCCCACAATTGGCAGTCAGCGGGCCTCTATTAAAAAGCAGGGGCATTGTCTCCTAAGTCCTCAATGGCTGCTATAGGATTCACTGATTCACTCCACATTGCAATGTAGGATCTGACTTCTCTCTGAAGCTTAAAGTAGCAATGTCCACTACTCATTACTTTAAAAAAAGAAAGAAAAGGATGTTAATTCTAATTAGTTTATCAGAAGAAACTTTTAAAAATAGGAATATTATGAGCTTCAGTTTAGAGGAGTCCCTCTTCTGCCATTGACTGCTGATGCTATTTCACCACAACTGTTGTCTTCCACCTCTGGCTTGTGCCCCTTCTTAGAAAGAAACCAAACGAGGCAGGTCATATGCTGGTGCTCTAAAAAGAGAGAACTAGGGGATCTGTATCCTCTGGCTCCTAGTGGGTTTTTTGTTCATTTGTTTGTTTTGTTCTTTTGTGTCAGGATTGTCATGTTCATAGAACTGGTAGACTGAATTCAAAATGACCTCGTTCACTTTGTTCATTGGTTTGTTCAAGGAGGAAAACAATGATTTCATTCGTTGTGGCCAATATATATATTTGGTGTTGAAGTCGTTTAAACGTTAATTGGCACTACAGGGAGGGAAGAAAGAAAAGAAGGACCAGGATGACTAAAACATAGTGGGTTGAGGGCAGTCATGTTTTTGTTTATTTGTTTGAAGTTGCTGAGGCATCTCATCACTGTCTCTGGACTTTCCATTTATAAGGGCTTACTCTTCTATTGAATGGGAGTTTCTTTGTTACGGGATGGGGCCACAACATTAGTAACAAAAAAAACACACAAAAAACACACACAAAAAAAACAGAATTTCCAGAGGATGAGGCCCAGAAATCAGGATTTTAAAAAGATTCCGAGGTGATTCTAATGTGCAGCCAAGGTTGAGAACCACTGCTCTAGGTGATCTCTGAGACAGCCTCACCAGCTGTGTTTGCCGCACCACTTCCCAGTGGATGTTCGATTCAGCTGTTCCTTTTATCTGCTCTGTGAGAAGGCCCAGGGCCCATCCATGTATTTGGCAATACTTTTCTCCCCCTGGACAAACTTTTAGATGCCCAGGGCTGGGGAGGCTGGAGTCTCGGTGTTTGCAGGTTTGCAGCTGAGGCAGCTGGTCCCTGGGTAATGTGGTTGTAGGGTTCCCGGAGGTATCTGAGGACTCCCAGCTTGAAGGTAAGGCTGGGCTTTTGATCACAGCCTCTCTCCCCTTCAAGGTGGTGCAGTCTCTGTGGCAGAGCTGGCTGCTTCAGGAGAGATTTCAGCAGTAGTAGAGGCTGCCCAGCCAGGGGAACCTGGTCTGCCAGTCCCCAACAGCCCTGTAGAATATAGCTGTCCCTCACTCACAAATACAGACACTCCCTGCACATCCACACACTCTTTCATTCTCTCACTCACACACTATCTTGCAGCCTGCCCTCCTGTCAGCCACCATCTTGGATCTGCTACAATTCTTAACATATATGTCTGCTTCTACAATAACAATACTAATGACAAACTAATGTTTGGGATATGAGGAATATCGTGTTATCTTGTTAGAGGCTTGGAGAAGCAAACACTAATATAAACTCCTCCTTCTAAACGTATACTTTGTAAATTAAATTTAAAAATATGCCAATACTGTTCTTGGCTTCACTTGGGCTGTCTCATTTTAGGATTAAAAGTAAATGTTAATGTACTTTTTTTGTGAGGATGGGGTTGTGGGCTAGTCAAATTGTAGCCACATCATTTAATACATCAAGTCAAGTCCACCTTGATGAATTATCAATAATGTAATTATTTGCTGCTCATTAACTCAGCTATTTGAGTATTTATAAGTATAAAATCTAGATTATTTTTTCTCAAAGTTATGGGAACATATTCTTGTTTTATATAAATTATGTAATATCAAGTTGATATTTTCAATTTATGAAAAACATTTGCTTAAGAAAAGTACACTGAAAATAATCACATCTTTAATGACTTTGTACCAATTTCCTATTGTTGTTATTTTTATCTATTTTTTTCTGGGCTGGAAAATAGTACTATTGGTGACATCGCTCCTAAAATAATATACTTACTGTTTATGAGAGCTAGACATACATAGATTATTCCTATATGTATAAAAGTTGTATGCCATCTAGCCAATCCTTCATAGCTGATTATCATTTTAAATTCTCTTTATGACTAATCATTTTATAAGTGGGTGGCTGAAGCAGGGGGTCTCCCAGGGGTGAGGACGACGGAGCCCCTAGCGCTAGGACGCTTGCATGCACGACTCTGGAGGCCAGGTTCTATGACGCAGGTCTAATTTTATTGAGGAAGTACAGCAGTATTTATAGCAGAGGTGGCCAATCATGGAACATCTTCTTAGGGAGCCAATGAGTGTAAAGGTTGGGGTACTGTGTACGTGGCTGTAGGAGGGGCTCAGGCGGGTGTTGCCATCTTCCTGGTTTGCCAGAAAGATCTGAACTGCTGGAGTGCGCTCACAACATTGCATCAGCCGCTGCACCGAGATAAACCTCCTGTGCTCTACCTACAGGTGGCTCCTCATTATGTCATTCAGAAACTCTTTTATAAGTCATTCTCTGATCTAGTAATCAGAGGTATAAATGATTAATAGCAGCAAGCAAACCATTTGCATCAACAACCCAGATGCCGTGTATGTTTCTGTAAAATTATATAGCAACCACATACACACCGAAGCTCTGTAAGTCAAATAGTAGTTATGTTTCCCAAATGCATTTGCCTTTAAACTCTGGAGTCCCATTAAACACAACTTGAAATGGTGAGAAATCCAATGAGGCATGTCATCAAAAGCAGTTCTCCAGAAAAAATCCATTATAGCATTTTCAACTTTAATACTAATCAATGGCATATAGTCTAAAAAATTAGGTATATTATCAAAGGAGCATTTTAATGGGAATATAATGAAAATACTGAATCACGTTGTTTAAATGGGAAAAAAAGGGATATCTCTTGGCTTAATGAGTTTTGAGAGAGGAAAGGTTTGAAGAATAAGGATGGGTTTAAAGAGAGGAAATGAGTAGGCAACAAAAAAGAAAATAGGTGCAGAGATACAACAGAGTGAAACTGATAAGAGAAAATAACAGAGCAACTTACTATTTTTGTCCTCAGTAATGGAATAACATACTTTGACTATGCTCTTTTTGATATGTCTACAGAAAATAATTAATCTCAGGCCCCCTCCCTTATCTAATTCTACCAAATATATATATATATTTTTTGATCTGGGAAATAACTTATTTCATCTTTAGTAGGATAAAATTTCATTGTCAAAGCAGGTGCAGGCAAAACCTCAGTAAAGTATATTACAGAGACTTAACAAATTAAAGATAGGGCTATTTTTGCCATTGTTTCCTTTTCATACTGGAAATAATTTTATTCTTGCCTCTGTTGTGATTGGGAGGGATGCTATCGTTGAGAGGGACTGCTGCGTTTGTTCTCACTGTTACCAGTGTGTCATTTGCCACCTACATAGTGGAAACAGAAAGCCTCAAGGAACTCTTGCTTCATTCATGCTGTTTTTTCAGGTTCCATTCAAGAGCTGCTTCTATTAAGGTCTTTAAAACATTGGCATCATTAGATATTTGTCTCAATAGGACTTATTTTATCAGATAATTTGCAGTGTATCTGTTCGCATGTTGAATGGGTAAGGGGGAATGGACAATCACTAAATAGAGTGACACCAAAGAGAACTGTCCATTTCCATTGTTTTAAAGGAATTCTGCATGAAATGGATATTCTAGAAACAGCATTTTATTCTCATTATTGGAAGATCAATTTAAACACAATGTTTAGGAGATATTAACAATGGCTATGTGTACTTTGTTTAGTAAGAAAACCATCAAAAGACACATGGTCATCTTTTCACTATTGTGCAACAGAGTTTTTAGAGCAGAGTTTAGTTAGACTGTAAATAAAAATTCTTACTTGGATTCATGGACCTCCTTAACCCCAGGACTTTGACCTTCATTCTCCTAATTAATATTCTAAAACTTTTCTAAACTTCAAGAGGAAAAGATGGATAAAGTTATCGAACACATTTTTTCAAATTTTGGAAAAAGAAGTTTCACTTGGAGTTTGGAAAATGAAAAGGAGCTCTATTGAACAGTAAAACTTTAGCAGGAAAAAGAAGAATATTTATTGCATAAATATTACTGCTTCTCTGTGGTAACTTTCAAAATCAGGAGTTTTTTCATTAAAAAACTAGAAATTACAGATTAAAATCAATTTTTTTCATTTGTTTTAGTTTTAGTTTTAGTTTTAATTAAATTTATTGGGGTGACATAGGTTAATAAGATTATATGGGTTTCAACTGCACATTTCTATGGTACAGGACCTTTATATTGCATTGTGTGCCTACCACCTAAGGTCACATTATCTTCCATCACCATAAAAAATTTCTTAAAGTTGCAAAGTTTTGTTTTTACTTTATGTTTTAAAATAAAGAACACTTTCTAAATTTTGAAGCCATACAAAGTAAGTCAAGTGAAAAAATACCTCATCACTCTCATCAGCAAAAACATTCTCTAAAATTTTATTTTCAAAAGTATGTAAGGGTTTGGTTATTGAGTCTTAAGAGGCCATGTCAGGTCCAAAAGCTATGTCTGTTTTAAAAAACAAGATGTCATCTCCTAGCATGTTGCCATGGTCCAGCCTGGCCACCCCGGATGCATTTGCTGTAGGATCTTGGTTTCTACCAGGATCCCTAACAACTCAAGCTGTTGCCCCTGCAAACAGAGCTGTTTGTCTCCCAGCTGACATATACTTGTATTCCAACCTCTCTGTTCCTTCTGAGTCTCTCACTTCTTTAGCATCTTGTACCATCACCACTTACCTAGGAGTTTAGAGTGATTAGAGTCCTCTCTTCTGATTATGTTGTCTCCATCAATAATCTTAGGCTTGTATTTTTATCATTCTGTTCATCATTGTGTATAAATGCTCTCTTTACATGCCTTCCTTTCCATGCTGTCTATAAAACCTTTGTAAATAGCATTCACCACCTCTGACCACAGAACTAGTGCAGAAAACAATTTTGTCTGGCTTTTCTCACATTTGTCTTCAACTTTGTACTTTTTATTTTATTTGAACTTTGATTTAGCTAATGTATTTTTAACAACATCATTACAATATGGCAACTGAGACATATTTTTCCTCTTGGGCACTTCAAAATCTTATCAAAGTTAGTTTTAAAGTGTAAAAATCAGAAGCTAGTCTTCGTTATAAATCTAGACCTTGGTATGGATTTAACTAAATTTGGTAACTTTTAAGTGTATCAAAAATAGGTAACATCTATAATAATAAAGGTGTAATATGCTAATTAGACCAGAAAGCCAAACAACCTTTTGGATGTCCTTCCGGACGACCTTCCAGATGAAGCTGCGGCTTCAAGGGCGTAGGCAAGCCACCACAGCTGCTAGGGCCGAGCCCTTTGCATGAATTTTGTTCATTGGACCTCTAGTTAAATGTGTAACATTCAACCCAATACTATGGTAGTGAATTCCTATAGTCAATAAATACCATTTGCTTCCTGGATAGTAAAGTTATGGGCAATAAAGAAATTATGTCTTAAACAATGCTATGTAAAGAGAATCAGATGTGAGATTTTGGGTTAAAGCCTCAGTTTGGACATCATTATCTGAAGTTGTTTGGACAAGATACCCTCCCCATGTACCTTGGGTTTCTCAGGTTATAGTGAAAGGGCCTTCAAAAGTTTTTACCTGAAATGTTACTTGTTACACTGAAGAGAAGAAACAGAGCAGGCTCAATTACTTATTATTTCAATTTATCTTTACTTTTCCATATTTTGTAGTCTCCTTACTTGTGAGCAAAATAAGCTACATTAGTGAAAGTAGCAAAAATAAAGAATAATCCTAACTGGTTTGGCTCAGTGGATAGAGCATTGGCCTGCAGACTGAAGGGTCCCAGGTTCAATTCCCAGTAAGGTCACATGCCCAAGTTGCAGGCTAGGACCCCAGTTGGGGGGGGGGGTGTGCAGCTTATCAATGATTCTCTCTCATCATTCATGTTTCTATGTCTCTTCTTCTCTGAAAATCACTAAAAATATATTTAAAAATATATATAGAACAGAATGTAGGATGGGTCTGTAGAGTCACCAAGCATGACACCCTAGTTTGTCCGAAATCCATTAATGTTAGTGTAGAAATATGACCCTGTTCAATATCAAGGCCTGAATCAACATTGCCTAGAGAATGAGAATATTCATTATTGCAAATCAAATTAAACAAAACTTAATATCCTGTATAATAAAGAGATAATATGCAAATTAACCCTCACACCCTCACAAGATGGCTGCCTACCACCAGGCCAGCAGAGGGTTAGTGAGGGATGACCAAACGACTGAACAGCAGGCTGCATAGGGGACCAGGCCAGCAGAGGGGCTGTGAGGGGCAACCAGGTCAGCAGGGGGGGCAGTTAGGGGCAACCAGGACAACAGAGGGGGGTAGTTGGGAGCAACCAGGCTGGCAGGGAGGCAGTAAGGGGTGACCAGGCTAGCAGGGGGGGGGCAGTTAGGGGCAATCAGGATGGCATGCAGAGGCAGTGATGAGTGATCAGGCCAGCGGGGGCAGCAGTTAGGGGCAACCAGGCAGGCAGGCAGGTGAGAGATTAGGAACCAGTGGTTCAGGATTGTGAGAGGGATGTCCAACTGCTAGTTTAGGTCCAATCTCTGGCAGTCGGACATCCCCCAAGTAGTCCTGGATTGGAGAGGTGGAGAGGGTGCAGGGTGGGCTGAGCGTCCCCCTCCCCATGAATTTTATGCACCATGCCTATAGTTTGATAATAAAAGCAGCTTCATTAGCAGCTTACAATGTACCAGATATTGTCTGTCTGAAGTGCTTTGCATGTATTAACTCATTCAATCTTTATCATTCTATAAAGCACACTATGTAATTACCTTCACTTTTTGAGGATCAAAGAAATTGAGTTTTAGGAGAAGTTTTGTGACTTAGTGAAGGTCACATAGTTACTGGGCAGGGAATAGACCTGGCAATATGAACTAAGTCAGTCACTTAACTAGATCTCTGTGTCACTTCTCCTGATGACACAAAACCCCTCTCTTTCAGGTCATTTCGGTTTAATAAAGAAAAAAATACAAGTTTTATCATTCTTTGATATGACAACACAAGTTGTGCTGCTGTGCTAGACTAAATACTAGCAAAAGGAGAAGGAAACATGACAGACTATAGCTGAATGTGACCAGATTTCTATACCTGTGCAAGGTCATGCATTCATTTTTACTGGCCCTGCATCATTATAGCCAGATAAGTAACTTTACTCCCATGTTCTAGAATTCAAATAATTCAGTCTTACTAATTATATGTTTGCTTAAACATTATCAAGACACTAATCTTACCAAACCTCTGTACCAATTTTTTGGTAATTTCCAAATCTGCCGCTATACCTATACCGCTTTGCCTAGGTGCTTTGCCTAGGTCTCTGCCTAGTATGTGAAAAAAATGCATCACAAAATAAAAATAACCAACCAGTCGTGGTCAAACCTCATGGTTAGCCATTGCAAATGTCCGGCCCCATGTGTTAGAATTGACTTTGTGTGGTTTAAGGGACAGTTAGGTTCAGAGCCTCAGGCCTGGTAGGGTTAATGTATCATTATAAATCTTTTGTTAGGTTCTACGTATGGAAGCCTCCTTATAATAAACTAGGGGCCCGGTGCACAAAAATTTGTGCACTCGGCGAGGGGAGGAGGGGGTCCCTCATCCTGGCCTGTGCCCTCTCACAGTCTGGGACCCCTGGGGGGGATGTCCACCTGCTGCCATGCATGGCCAGTCTAGGTGAGGGGCTGAGGGCTGTTTTCAGGCTGGCCACAGCCCTCTCAGGGTTCATGCACTGGGGGGTG
>PVJC01053924.1:0-10664 GCA_004026665.1 Murina feae | reverse complement strand
TGAGAGAGAGAAGAATTGCTAATGTACTGGGCACTAGAGGAGGCAGAACTAAAAGGAAGAGAGTTTCAAAACCACCTCTAGGTCTCAGGATCAGTGAACTCAGCACCACGCCCTGAGACAGCAAACACGGGCCTGGACGGTGAAGGTCATGCGCTCCCTCCGGACGGACAGACGTGTTGTATCTGAGGAGCCACGTGGGGATGGAGATACACAGTCTGGAGCTCAGAGGGGAGGTCTGGGAAGGAAACGTCAATATGGGAGTTATTGGCATATAAATGGGTAAGATTTCTTCAGTAAAAGTTAGAAAATGAGAAGAAAAGGTGGTCTAGGGCTTGAGCTTTGAGACGTTTGAACAGGTCACAGCCACATGTAGGAATCTCACCGAAGGAGACCCTGGAGGTAGAGGAAAACCAGGAGACTGACAGCAAGAGAAGCAAGTGTGTCAAGGAGGGGCAGGAGCCAGGAATGCAGCAATAGAAGGGTGACCTTTAAGTGCTAGACCCTTGAGGTCTCAGGAACTAATTGGATGTAATGGACAAGTGAGAAATGAACAAAATCAGTGGCTTTTCAATTTGTGTAATTGAGAGGATTTAATAGGAATTTAATAGGAAACTAGTTTGCTGCCTAGACAGGGAGAGATTTTGTAAAATTAAATCTCAACAGGGAGTTGAAACCAAGTTGGTTCGTTTGGAGAAAACTAGAGATGGGAGAGCTAAGAAGAAAGCGCCTGGCATTTCTGGGGCACCTCCTCTGTGTGGGGGTGTACTTGGTCCATCCTCTCCCTTAACCCTCACCCCAGATCTGGATGACACTGGTACTAGCCAGACTGGTGGGTGAGGATCCAATCTCAGCGAGGCCAAGGGTTTCACTATGGACTCAGAGACGCTCAGATACGGAACCCAGGGAGCAGTTCTGTCCGATTTGGTGAATCACTAAGAATATAACACTGAAGTCATTGAGTTGGAGACAATCTCCCAGGGAAAGAACAGAGAGAAAAAAAAGGAGGCTGTGGGAAGGTTATTAGAATCATTTTTTCCCCAAGGCAAGAATAATATGGTCAGAAAAAAAATTCTGGCACTGAGAAGAAAGTGAACTAATATTGTAATGTACGTATTATTGGCTGTTAGGGGGAGAAGTCTATCTCCCGGTTTTGAATTCTTCCAGAGGCAAATTGCTTCATTCCTCTGAGACTCTTTCCTGCCGTGTATTGTGGAGATAATGACCGTCCTCTAAGGGTCTGTACGGAGAGGAAATGAGGAGCTGCATGTGATGGTGTCTGGCACAGACTCTGGAACAGCAGGTACTGTGTGTGACAGAGCCCAGAGGACGGGCAGGCTGCACAGACCCACACTGTGGTCTGCAGTCTGACTCAAATACATTGCTTATACTTCTTAGTTTTCCTATGACTTGTTTCTCTTCCTTCAAAATGGGATGGAAGCCTGTATTTCTGACGAAGGATTCCAGTGAGCTGTGTTTTGGAACCCCCAAATCTTATTGCAATACAGTCTCACTGCATCAGCAAGTTCTCTTAAAACAAATTTAAATCTGTAAGACCCTGCATCAAGATGAAGGCATGTAGGTGTACCGTTCCTTAAAATAAAATGTGAGCCCAGGCATGCCCATACAGATGCACGTGGGAAGCTACAAAACAAATCTGGGAAATACTGGAATTTACCTGGTTGCCACTAGTTCCCTGACATGTGTATCACCTCCCGGGCTCAGGCATTCACTTTCCTGGAATGCTGGACCTGCTGTAAAGAAACAGTGCTGGACGAGTTCCTCCCGAGACGGTATTCTGGAGAGTGAACTGGCATCAATCTCGGCACCACACGTCCTTGTTCACCAAATTTATTGTCGCACATTCAGAACACCAGGTTATGACAGATTGAAAAGCACCAAAAATCACTACAAAGAAATACCTGAGTGGAGATTGACCAAAGACAAATACTCATCTATTCAACCCTACACCATAATGATGAAACACAGATTAAAAGCATTCCCAGCACTCCACACAATACAAGAAGTCACATTTGATGAAGGACAACCCGGTGATGTAATAGTTAATTATGTACTGTCCCAAAAATACACAGAAAAGCACACGTGTGTATTATCACACCATACGTCATACAAAGCACTGGAGAAGATCATGCACGTTTCCATGGGAAGATCCGCAGGTGACGGCCCATTCCTTGGTACTGCAGTGTTGTTACTATGCACTGTGTTTTCTGCACGAGATCGCAACGATCCATTTGCAAACAAGGGATGACTGAGTCCCTCTTGGCACGACAGTATGTCCTCTACTAACTCTTAGCTACGAAAACTGTCTCGGGCCGACAGCCATGAGCTTGATTTCATGCCCTTTGCCCAAACGGCTTCCCACTCACCTGGACTGTGCTGTAAGGAAAGACGTTCCCTCCTACATGCTTTTAGAGAAACCGATGTTTATGTTTTTTGGGGGAGGGAGTGGACATGAAATAGGAAGAAAGAAATGCTGTATGTTCAAAATTAAAACGGAAAAATATCCGCCACAAGCTGAGAGATGTGGGCATCTTTGAGCAGAGACCCTGAGTGTCCTATGAGTGAATTTGTCTTAATAACTTACATCCATTATCTTAAATAAACAATGTAGAAATGCCAGTTTTTACATTTAAAAAAAAACCCAAACAAAACTGGAATCAGTTCTCTCAAATAATTAGGAAGGAAAAAACCAGAAAAGGGTAAAATGACATTTAAAAGTATACTACATGAATCTGAGATTATTTCAATTACTGAAATAGCATTACTGGGTGAAATTACTTTATTTTACACATAAATACAAACCTCAATAGTCTGAGGAAAAATAAGTACTGGTCTTAGGGAAGAATCTGTCTTTGATACAGTATTTATTTTAAAAGACAAAAAGTTACATTCAAGATTAAGCTTTCCATGTGTAATGAGTTCACAAGTACCACCACCTTCTCCATAGAAATTATTTTCATAAACTTTCACCAAACGTTGATTTCCATGTCTATAAAGTGTAAGCTAATTTTAATCTGAAATGAGAACTCTAGAAATTAAGAGCAATAGTTCTGAAATACAAAGGGAAATATTCTGAAATACAAAGGGCAGCTTTTACTTTTTAAACTTTTACTTTACCAACCTCCAAGGAAAGGAGCTGGGCCCATCGGAGCAGACCACCGGTAATAAAATACACCGTTACAAAACTGCAGGGCACCCCTTCATCGTTTTAAGGCACAGTCTGTTTTATTCCCAACGACTCTAAGTTCAAGGTCACAGTGATAATATGCATTACATTTTGGTTTCTCATGGCTATGTTGCTACATTTAGCTATTCCTAAGTTTAAGAAACCATCATACAATCACTTTAAAATAATACAGTTAAGTCATTTTTATATTTTAAAAATGTAAATACACAATACAATTTCCTAACGTATATACACTAAAAAGTGGAGTTTCCCCCTCCACCGTGGAGGAAGAGAGGGTTATTTCTACCAATACCCCAACAAATACACCTTTGATTATGTGGAAAGCATGGTTATGTTAAATACAGGTATCTCTACTTAGATTAAGATGATTCAACACAAGGGACAAACTCATTCCAAAAAAACAATGTTCACTTGATTTTTAGGGCCTGTACGTCACCTTTTTACTAATATCCGCACGAGGTCTAAGTCCCCACTAGGTTACTAGATAATTCCCGCTGCCTCTTCACTGCTGAGGTTTCTTGTGTGAACAGCATCAACATTATCAGTGACATTAAACTACAGAAAACACTGCCTGATGAGGGACTAAACTTCTCTCTGAGAATTCATGTAGGGGAGAAGTTAAAGAATCTTAACCAGGTAAACATAACAGCTTTTGAGTCTGTCATATTTCTACTTTTCTTGCACGAGTACAACACTGGCCCAATGTTAACACTTCAGCGTCAATGGCTTGGCTTTCAATAATATTTTCCTTTAAGGTACGCATTTTAAAATATGTATTTTGTTGTACTATGTTGGAGTTGAGTGGATAATTTTCTCCTGTGAAACACGTGACGGTAACAAAGGGACTGAATGGAGACCCCCGTACTAAAAATGATCGGCAACAGAACGTGAAGTTCTACGTCACAGGATGAGTCTAAAGTAAGACTACTTCCAGCGAGGACGTCATTACTGGAAAATCACTGCGGGGTAAACTCCAGTCACCCCAGTATCAGAGAGCAGTATTCCAGAAATTAGAGGAAACACAATACAACTATACTGAATGCTTTATGTATTTTCAAAACAAATTCACATATGGAATATAAGTTTTGAGCATTTGCATATTTAACGTAAGTCCTAAATGATAAAATGCAGCAAAGATTACTTTTGCTTTCATCCCAATATACTAAGGAAGTTCATTGGCACAAATATCTGGAGGTATTTTACATTTTCCTTTAGCTTTGGTGGCAAAGTGTTTTGCTAGCCATATGAATACGGTTATATTTTCCAATGAAGAGGTTGATGCTAAAAAAAAAAATTCAAATGTGTCTTTTTCTTAAAAAAGGGATGTAAAAAGTCCAATATGAAACAAAACCAGTGAAACATGAAATATAAAATATGCCTATCATTTAGGCATCTGAACAGTTAATAAATTCTTTGTCTATAAATCTTTTACAACATTACTATACAAATACTAAAAACCAAAATAATATTAAAAAACACACACAAACACAAAAAAACTCCAGCATACAAACTTTGCAAAAAAGGGCTACTTTTAGACTTCCTAAACTAAGATTAGGATTCAAATATGCAAACCAATTTACACTCAACTAATCAAAATGCAACAACAGTTTTCCTATAAGTGTTCAAAGTTATAATGTACAGAATCAGTGCAGGAAAATTCTCACATATCAACTTCTATACAAAGTCATCAGAAGTTAACTGATTACTTGGTATTTCAAAATAGTCCTATTTTGGAAGCATAATACGCCAAACGCTTTTAGTCAGTACTGTACTTGATTTAAAAATTTTCAGCCATTGGCAATGTAATCAAGATGCAGCTTAGAATGTCACCTAACATTGGAAACATGTTGCCAATTCAGGTGTACTATTATACAGGGGTAGGCAAGAGTGGGTTTTTACAGTTTTAAGTATGTGAAGCACGGTTTACTCTTATATTACTATTTTTATTGTTCTCCAGATTAACAACTGTAAGCCTACTTTTGCCCTTGCCTGTATTTATACTACTAATGAAATAGCAGTCTACTCTATGTCCCCATTTTATTCCATGCTTAGAACCAAGTTACTAATATATGACATTCAGTCTTCTGTATTCATCATCTATTCTCGGTAACAGTGAATTCTGGGGCATTTGTAGTAACTTATTGGGAGTGCTGGCCTGACTTTTCTTTCCTATCATCCTCTCCTTATTAACAATGAAGAAGGTGAGCAGCTCAGACTTTCCATGGCCTCGGGTTGCTGGAGAATGATGGGTGTTACGTATAAACAAAAGCTCATTGAAGAATTTGAGAGTCCTTTATTTAAAGGGACTGGGATAACATTTAGCTCCCAATCGCCTTAATATTCTGTAAAATCGTCTTCTACATTTATTTACCAAAGTTTGGCGTCAGGGTCTATTTTCACAATTCGAAGAGGCTTTTGTAGCTTCCTATATCCTGGGGAGTGAGTGCCATGCTCTCCAAATTGACCCCTCACTCCCCAAAGCTTCACAAGGTACCCTGTTTCCTATGATAGACGAGGTCACAAAGCTACAGCACTGACGAGGAAAAGTAGCCAACCAATGTCGTCACAGAAGGTCCCGATGCATTTAAAAAACGCCCCCAACTGATTTTAACTTACTAAAGTTGCAAATGCAGCGATAGGGAGTTTTTGCACTCAACCTCTCAATAAAGCAAGACATTGCACTAGTTTAGACGTAATGCCTAAGAGGAAAATACAGGCCAACTATATTATCTGGGATTCAAGAATCAACGGCCTTAGTTTATCTCACAATCTCCCCATTCTCCCCAGAGCTTTCGGGAACTAAACTGAAAGGTGAGTTTTACCTCCTTTTGTGTCTCTTGACCACCTTTTGGAAGAAGTGCTAACGAGCAGTGAGGAGAAATAAATGAACTACCCTATCAGTGGAAACTCTGAAGAGTCAAGTACAGAACTGGATACTGAGCAGACCAGATAACAGACCTCCTGTGAGTACTGTCTGTGTGAGTGACACGATAATCAACAACGCTTTCTGGACCTACTATGGTTCTTGCTTTTTCCTTACTGTGTGTATGGTCATGCAGACATCATAGTGTAGTCCAATCAAGAAAAGGTTTCCATTATGTATCTAAGTTTATCTGACCAAAATATGAAAAGATGGATTGATACATGATTGATGTATACTGAAGAGACTAAAACAAACAAACAAACAAACAAACAAAAACAATGTTAACCAGGCACAAATGACTTTTTTCTAGGACCACTATTTTAAATATTTTCATTCTGATGAAAAGGAGTTAGCAGAACTTGTTTCATTTCCTGCACGAAAAAGATCCAGGAAAAAAGAGCTTTCATGATTTCTCTGGTGCTGTCAGCTCTAGACTGTAAGAGCAGTCACGTCCGAGGAGGCTTAGAGACAGAGTGCGGAGTGGTTTTCCTGCCCGTCTCCATGTGCCCCAGCGACCAACAACAGGTCCAGTGGTGACTTTTATAAGCAAAACCTTCCTCAAAACTCAGCAGGTTTTCAATACAAAGGCTGTAACGTCAGAGCCCAGAAGTCTGATGAAGTAGATGGTCCCTGACTACCAACAGACAATCTCATCCTTAGCAGCATCACTGATGAAGCTGTGACGATGGGCTGCAAGCGAGAGAGAAACAATGTGCGACCAACACAGAAGTGCTTTCCTTCACTCAGGACAGAACCATCAGGGCTGCGCAGCTCAGAGCTACCTCCTCACCCCCTGGTGGGCATCTGGGTTTAAAGTGCGTTAAGACTTGGTAAAGACCCTGTCAAAATGTTAAAAAAATAAAATAAAAAAGTACACATATTGATGCAAATAATGGCTAAAGACCCAACCAACTGCTGTTTCTAAAATGTTTAGTTAAAATCCTTTTTGTTGTCCTAAAATGAAATTATCTTGTTGGAATCAATAAGACTTTAGGACTTGATAACTGCACTCACATGAAAATGCTTTAGTGAGCATCAGTCATAGTTTGCCTCTTTAGAAAGCTAAGGTGGCCCGCCTGTGGTGGCTCATCCCACGAACCAAGACGGTTCTGGGTTTGATTCCTGGTCAGGGCACATGCCTGCAGCAATCCCCACGAGGGTGCGTGCAGGAGGCAGCCAATCAATGATTCTCTCTCAATATTGATGTTTCCATCTCTCTCTCCATTCCTTTCTGAAATCAATAAAAAAATATTTTTTAAAAAAGCTAATGTACTATTCACCAACAATAAATACGAGCAGTACTGATTCAACAAGGAGACTCCAGATCACAAAGACCCAATGGCTATGGCTGTCAACGGAGGATTCGCATTCATGAATTTTCTAAAGTTCTTTCTGTACATAAGCCCAACTTCAAGTCCAGAAACAGTTAAATAGCACATTTAGTCTGTAACCTGAAGTACAATTACATCCATGAAAAAATAAAAGATACCACGGGTATAAAAGTTGTTTGAGAATATGTATAGCTCAACATAGGCAGATGTGTCCTTATTAAATATACATGTGGCAAGCCCTGGGACAGGTGTATAATTTATGAAACTCTTTCCTTCCGGATGCTGAACACACATGCACGCTGTATCTTCTCCCTTTGGCTACTTCCCTCAGATAAGAGCCGGGCACATCTGCCGTGTCGACTACGAGGCTATCACTTCCCTTTCATGGAATTCTTAAGTGGGAATATGACTTTGGAACACTAGGCATGAAGCTGAAAAAGACAACAATGGAATCGACCAAACTTGTAAGTCTCAGAAAAGACAGCAAGACCCTCATTAACTGATGCCAAAACAGCAAGGACCTGAGGAAGCACTGAGAAGAGAAGTGGGGGACCCTGTTCAGGCAGGAAATGGGGCTAACCCTCCACAGGCAGTAGCAGCTGAGAGGCTGGGAGGGGTCCAGGGGCAATGGCAGATAAGCTGCACTCCAGGGCACTCTTGGCCTCTGAGAAGGATGCCAGCTCACGGGTGCAGCAGTGGAACCACTGAGACGTAAGGACTTGAGAGCTGTAGGTATTTGCATCTAAAGGAAGGACTCGATTGGCCAAGGACACCTCCACCTGAGTTATGCTTTCTTAAGGCAAAGACACCCAGCTCCATCTCCTCCTTCCTACTCTTCTGGCTAAAAGTGAGCTGAAATCTGAAATGAAGTAGAAACATTTTCTCTTATCTGTCAACTAGTAATCACCTTGGCAAATTAATATTCCACCTGTTAAATCTAGTGGCTAAAGCCTCCAATTTATTCAGGTATACTGTTTATACATATGCTGTTATTGGGGTAACAGTTTGTCTGTTACTCCATTAATATTATAATTTTATTCATCAAATGTGGTTCTGCACTTGATCATGCTAATTCCCACCCCCCCCACTCCCAGTAGTCAAGAACTGTGCAAACCCAGAGTTTTTTTCTGACCACTGAAATTTAGTTATTTTAACACTCCTTCTTGACCCGAGGCACTTTTGGCAACCATGGTCAATGGTTAAACTGGTAAATAAGATTGAACAACGGACCTGCTCTCCTGTCCTCATATTCACTAAGAATCAAACTAAGATCTGCATTTTGAAAAGTCACAAGAGAATCTCATTACGTTTTGCGTTTGAATTACGTTTCCATCTGTCAGTGTTGCACTGGTTTCTAAGAAAACATGCCTTCTTAGAACAAAAAGGTATATTTTCACCAATGTAAGGAAAAAAGGAAAGATCTATGTCGTTTGCTGTGGCTGCTGAAAACTGACCGAAGACTCTTCGTGGCCACTTCCTTTTTGAGAAACCACACAGCTGTGAATCTCATCCATCTCTGAAGACTTGTTTTGCAATAGAGTACTGGGGCAAACACAAAGGAACCCACTGCTCAGAGGAAAGTCTGATGCAATGAGCTGAATGCGCCGCCTTCACTGTTTAGGAGACAATTCCCACCTGCGTGGCCAGTCGGACTAGCTGATGGGCAGACAGGCCCCACAGAGCGTGTCCACCCCGTCCTTTTACTCATTAAAACCAACGACTAGGACACAGATACCATACCACAAAACACACCATGCCTCCACGACGCCCTGCAAGCATTACAAAACTAATTTTCTATTTTCAACGTTGTAAAAATAGATGCGTCTTCTCCAAAGAGTCCTGTCCATGCTGATGGATCTGTGCGGTCCCTCTGGCCACCAAGAAGGTCATACTTAGTGCTCCCCGAGTCCTCCCTCACATAAAGTTGCACAAGGCGTGGAGGGCGAGAGGGATGAAGACAAAGCAGGGGACCCTGTACAAGTGTGTGGACCCGAAAGCAATCACACCGACAGCCAGAGGAAGTGGGAACTGGGACGTGGTCTTCAACAATTTACTGTGAAGAGAGAGAAACACATCACATGAAGCACACTCAGAGCAAATACAAAGCATGCTAATGACCGATGCAGTTTTGAGAAAGTGTTCTAAGTGACTTTAGATGAAGTAGTTTTTCATGGAGTGGATTCAACTGTCCATAATTTAAAAATGATCAATCCAGGCCATGTTTTGATTAGAAAAAGAAATATTTTCATAAAGTAAGTAACTTTTTCAAAGTTAAAGGTCTTTCCTGATGGAACAGACTCTGCTTGTACAGATGCTTCCCTGACTTAGGATGGGCTTACGTCGTGATGAGCCAGCTCAGCACAACGTAAACCGCTTACGACTTTTTCAATTTGTGCTAAGCTGGCTCATTACGACGTAAGCCCATTCTAAGTCAGGGAAGCATCTGTACAAGCAGTGTCTGTTCTATCAGGAAAGACTTTTAACTTTGAAAATAGAGAAACTGAGGATAAGAGGGATTAAGAAACTTGCCTAAGGATACGGAGCTATTCGACAGCAGAGCCACGACTAAACGCCAGGCCTGCCTGATTCTAGAATTTCTGCCAGAATCAACAGAAAAGGCTCTGAGAGCAAACAACCAGCCCATGAAAAGTCAAGTTTTACTACAGAGCGTTTAAACATCAACATAAGCAAGTAGACTAATGGTACAATGAACCTCATGTATCCAGTAATGATAATTCAACAATTATCAAGTCATGGCTAAAGTTACTTTAACTGTATTACTATCCACTTCCACTCCCATATTTTTTTGGGAATAATCTTAGACATTATATCTTTTAAGAGTTAACTTTTTAAAGAAAAAACATTATTATATCCTAATAAGTAAAACCCATAATTAAGAGAACAAATATAATATACTTTCATATAAACTATATTTGTATTTATACCATAATTACTATTATAGTTTTCCCTATAGAAATATTCAAAGTATTAGGAAGAGCATGCCTCAGACTTTATAAAAGAAAGGGTGATGAAGGCAGGAATAGATGTGAAAAAAAGAAAGATTAAACAACCATACCTTGATTTTACTGAAACATTGTAAGTATTTCCAAGAATTGCCATAGTTGGAATAAGGATAAATGCCAAAGGTTTACAAGGGTCAGGATTAAGTTTAAAGTAATACCTATATCGAAGAGAAAAAAAAAAA
>PVJC01053923.1:0-10670 GCA_004026665.1 Murina feae | reverse complement strand
CCCTCCCCCTGCAGGCCTGGGTCCCCCCAACTGTCCTCACCTGCAAGCCTGGGTCCCCCCCAACTGTCCTCCCCTGAAGGCCTGGGTCCCCCCAAACTACACTCCCCTGCAGGCCTGGGTCCCCCCCAACTGTCCTCCCCTGCTGGCCTGGGTCCCCCCAACTGCCCTCCCCTGCAAGTCTGGGTCCCCCCACAACTGCCCTCCCCTACAGGCCTGGGTTCCTCCCAAATTCCCTCCCTTGCTGGCCATCTTGTGGCAGTCAACTTTGACCACATGGGGGAAGCTATCTTTGACCACATGGGGCAGCCATCTTGTGATGGTCAATTTGCATATTACTCTTTTATTATATAGAATACTAGAGGCCCAATAGATGAAATTCATGCAAGCAGTTTGGCACCACCCTCTGAGGTGGCCAGAGGACTCTACCTTGGCTCCCACTACCCTCAGCCCCACCCACCACAGTGGTTGCCTCTGCCTCAACCCCTGCCCGCCACCACAGCCACCTCTGTCTCAGCCCTCACAGCCCTGGTTTCGTCCAGAAGGACATCCGGAAGGATTCCCACTCTAATTAGCATATTATGCTTTTATTATATAGGATTAGAGCAATGGGGACAAAAGGTATGATCCAAAAAACAGACAGTGGAGAGGGAAAAAATTCATCTGGAGAATGCTGACGAATGCAGCATTATCATCTAATCTAATAAAAGAGTAATATGCAAATTGACCTTCACTCTGTTACACCTAAGCCATGCCCACCAGCCAAGCCACACCCACCAGCCAATCAGAGCTGCTGTATGCAAATTAACCCAGTCAAGATGGTGGCCGACAGCTACAGAGCTAGAGCAAACAGGAGACTTCCATTGCACCAGCGATGGAGGATACTGCCTGCCTGGGTTGGCTGGGCCTCTGGTCAAGGCAACAAAGTTTCAATTATAGAAGATAAATAAACCCCAGAAACCTGATTCCAGCCAGCCTCGCTGGGACGTTGGATCAATGGGAGCTGTAGGCAGTCTGAAAATGGCCCTCAGACCCTCACCCAGGCTGGCCAGGCACACCAGCAGGTGGACATCCCCCAAGGGGTCCCAGACTGCAAGAGGGCACAGACCAGGCTGAGGGACAACCCTGAGTGCACAAATTTTTGTGTACTGGGTCCCTAGTATATAATAAAAGGCTAATATGCAAATTGAGCAAATGGCAGAACAACCAGTCACTATGATGCCCACTGACCACCATGAGGTAAATGCTCAATGCAAGAGGAGCTCCCACAGGGGGAGCACCACTCAGCCAGAAGCCAGGGTCACAACTGGCGAGCACAGCAGCGGTGGCAGGAGCCTCTCCCACCTCTGCGGCAGTTTAAGGATGTCTGACTGATGGCTTAGGGCATGGGGAGTGGGCCTAAGCCATCAGTCGGATATCCCCAGAGGTCTCCCGGACTGCGAGAGGGTGCAGGCCGGGCTGAGAGACACCCTCCCCCAAGTGCACAAATTTCATGCACCAGGCTTCTAGTAGCAAGATATTGTAATGTGCCTTTTGCCTCTGGTAAGAATTTTATTAGTTTGATTTAGACTCTACCGTTTTTGTTAAGAACTTGTCATGATGTTCTAGCTGAAAGAAAGGATTCTGCTTAAGATATTCAATAATATTTTTTAAATATTTTTCAGAGACAATCACTTCAAACACAGATGCCTTGTTTAAAAACAAGTTTCCTCAATAATTTCAGACTGATTTCAGCTTGCAGTTTACTATGTTCTCACAAGCTCAGAAAAATCTTTATTAAAATATACTTCTTTTCTAAGCTGAAAACCAACTTATGTGTATTAAACGAAGAGGACAGACTCTTCCAAGTTTTTGGCTTCACGTATAGGCAGGTAAATAAAGTTCCTGTTTGGAAGATTCTTCACGTCCTCCTGAGATTCATTAATCAGGTCCTCCACGACTTCCACTGGGTACAACAAAGACAGATCGTCTTTGCCCCTATAAAACTAGAGGTGGACGATTATTTTCAGGAGTTTTTCTGTTTTTCACAAGTGAAACAGGATTTACTTATGGAAAACTTGGTGTAAAATACAAGTAGAGATCAGTTCCAATATTCAGAGTTGGCTTTGCTATTGATTCCATAGCAGAAACCCATCTGATGTGGCTGTCACAAGCAGCAATGTCCACCCATGCCAGTTGCCTGATTCTCTGGCTTGTTCTACTTCAACATGCCCCAGTCCTGTATGTCCAGCTGATACCTCATCACTCACCCCATAGGCACTCCTTGCTCCTGAGAGACAGTGATGGTGTAGTTGGGGTAGCTCCCAAAAGTCCACTATTTACCAAGGATCTGGTGTGGACATGGGGACTATCAGGCCCAGAAAACCCTCAAAGCCTTTTCCTCTCAGCTTCTCATCCTAACTTTCTCCCACACTCATCACATTCTCTCTCTTAATATTCCCCTCCTACTCCATTTGTCTGTTATCTGTTCATCAATAACAAAGTCATTAGAGGTTCTTCATTTTGTTATCCAATTTCACATTAAAAATTCTAAATCATAAGTTTTTTCTCCCTCAAAACTCAGAGGACCTAATTTCCTGCAATAAAGCATTCTTGACAAGTTATCCAACCATGATTTGGGTACACATGAGTCCCCAACAAATTTTTAAATTTAAGTTTATTGAAATATAAATGTGTCTTTGTTCATTCTTTTCACATCTAATTACCCTTTCTACCATCTCACCCAAAATAAATTTGTAAATTTTTCCCCGAAGTGCATGATTTCACTAGCTTGGAAAGAAGTAAAAATGTTGCACTTAAACATAAAACACGTTTATATTCACCATGACAGATGATGAAATCAATTACTGCTTCTGATTATGATGGTGGGTAAAAGGATTGATGCATAACCAATAGTTCCTTTGAAATTTTTAATGAAAACATCCACAGATATACACCCATACACACATTCCACCTGCAGTCATTCTTAATAGACTTCTGTGGGATGGCAAGGTATACTGTATGAATTCACAAAAAGTGAACTTTACAATATGATATCATTATAAAAATTTGATAGGAAAGAGCTCAGACTTATTTCTTCCTCCATGCTCACCTCTGGAGAGCTCTACATATTTTAGCAAATTGCACCTTTCCTCCCACTAGAGAAACTGAAAGGAGGCTGTAATTCCTCTCCACCCTTTGGCAGCTTGAATGTAGTCACATAATGTAAGACTGACAGATACTCCCGAAGGAGCAATACAAAAGCAGAGGGTCAGTAGGGGCCATTTCTAACGGCTGCAGCCGAGTCAGGAGCCTCGTGGCGTTGGTATACCACTGGCCTCTCCTATGGCAGAAGTTGCCCAGTGCTCTCCCTTCAGTTCTGCCCAAGCCTAGTTTGCTAGCCTTGTTGTGTATGGTCAATCCCTTCATATAAACTCCCTTTTTAATAAAGTTTCAGATTCAGTTTCAGTTGTTTGTAACTAAGGAATTATGGCCCGTTATGATGAAGTTTATGACTTTATGGCTGTCAACAAAATTTCTTTCAGGAATTTAGGAAAAGTCTTGGCATGTCTGTGCATGACAAAAATGTGAAGAGCTTCCTTTTCCCTAAAATAGCAAAATCAGATGTCTTACCAAGCATTACAGGGTTTTCATTGTGCAGCATGCGAATCTATTGCTTTCAGTGAAAGTGGTTTGGCAAAAAAAAAAAAACGTTTTACCATTTCCAAACATTGATAATCTGTGTAATTTCAAAGGGGGTTTACAAAATAAGATTTTTTCCATTGGTGGCATTGGCATGTAAATCTATATATCTAAAAGCCTAAGCAACCATTACGACCGGATGTCTGGACAACCAGATGACTGGCCAGTAGCTATGAAGCACACTGACCACGAGCGGGCAGACACTCAAACAGGAGCTGCCCCCTGGTGGTCAGTGCACTCCCACATCCTACCTCCCATGGTCCCTCTCCCCGACCAGCCCCATCAGTCTAATCACCAGTCAAGCTGAGGGACCCCACCCGTGAATGAATATGTGCACCAGGCCTTTAGTAGTGAATATAAAATGGAGGTGATTACATATAAAGATATCTGGTAGTTTCTCCAAGTTGTATACTGAAAGGGAATAAGGAGGCTGTCAATTGTTTGATGATTTACTTCCAACTGTTAAAAGCAATATCAACTACTGTTCCAGAACATGTCGTTAGTCAAGAAAACCACTTCCAGTCTCTCCTCTGTCGCATTTCACAAACCAGCTGGACTATTTGCCACACGTGGCTTTACTTAACCCTCTGCAAAAGAGAAGAGCTTCTTGTGTTTGGCAATGTCATAAGATGCATTGTGAAGTGGTAAATTCAAGGCTTAAGGTCTCATCTCTTTTGAGTTGAGCTTTTCTCACTCTACCCCCTCACCCAAAATATCTTCCTTCTTCCATTTTTGGTACAGATGTGAAGTGCTTTAACAGTTTGCTGTGTACTTTAATTGACAAAACCTTTGGCCCAAAAAACACTATGGGTTTTGTGTTCCACCATCTCATTACACCAACAATGAAAGTAAAAGCAGGTTTAAGGGAATCATAATCCTTCCTCTTATTTGACATTCCAACTTTTAAGTTGGTCTAAAAAATAAATAAATCTAAAGAAATATTTATTCAATTGGCATTTCAAAACTCAGTTTTTTTGCATTTCCAATTTGTTTAGTCTGCATACA
The DNA here is from genome assembly GCA_004026665.1 of Murina feae. Lineage (NCBI taxonomy): Eukaryota > Metazoa > Chordata > Mammalia > Chiroptera > Vespertilionidae > Murina > Murina feae. Next base: position 5,987 of record PVJC01053923.1, on the reverse strand, counting down.
AAGAAGTAAATTTTATGTTAACTCAGTAAAGGATATTCAAGCAATTTATATAAGTAAACAACATAGAGTAGATTTTATAGTTTATTTAAAAATGTAATTCACTTAATGACTTTTAATCCTTATGTTGATATGCAGACTAAAACACAACTTTAGAATCTGTGTCTTCCTAAACTTGTCAAGTAGAGTTGCTTATTTTTGTTTTGTTCTGTTGTTGTTTTTATATTTCTTGTAGTTTCAGTTTGGGTCATAAATACATTTTGGTTGATTTTTTTTTCCCTTAAGAATCTATTTAAATTTCAGGGCTTTGTATGTGTATGGTCTATTTAACAGACATATCTTAAACATGAGTACATTTTAGTCATGAGTACATTTTTGGTGTGTGTTTTAAAAATAATAAAATAAAAATAAAGTTCACCCCATCCCCTCACCCCTTCTCCCCTTTAGCAACTATCACCTTGCTCTCTATATTTATGAGTCTGTTTCTGCTTTGACTGGTTTATTGATTTATTTAATTTTTTAGATTTTACATATAAATGAAATCATACATTATTTGTCTTTCTCTGGCTGACTTATTTCACTTAGCATAGCACCCTCTTGGTTCTACCATGCTGTTGCAAAAAGCAAGAGTTCATTCTTTTTACTGCTGAGTAATACTCCATTGTATATATGTACTACATGGTCTTTATCCATTCATCTATCAGTGGGCACTTAGGTTGCTTCCATATTTTGATTGCTCCTTCTCCAAACAAGTAGATTCCATCCATAAAATATATTTCAAGCTGTCTACTGTCTAACCACCTCCTCAACTGCAAATCTTCCCCTCTTCAATCCATCTTCCATACAGCAATGAGAGTAACCTTATCTAATAAAAGAGTAATATTGAAATTGACCATTTCTCCAGGATGCCTAAGCCACGCCCACCAGCCAATCAGAGCGGCTATATGCAAATTAACCCAGCCAAGATGGAGGCCGGCAGTCACGGAACTAGAGTAAACAGCAGGCTTCCATTGCACCAGGAGTAAACTGTCTGCCTAGGCCGGCCGGGCCTCTCTCTGCTCACGGAAACATAATTGCAATTATAGAAGCCACGGAGCTAAACCATACAGGAGGCTTCCTTACCTGCCTAGGCCTCGGCTTAAAGCAACAGTTTCAATTATGGAAGATAAATAAACCCCAGAAACCTGCTTCCAGCTAGTCTTGCTGGGATGTTGGGTTAATGGGAGCTGTGGCCAGCCTGAAAGCCTGAAAACGGCCCTCAGCCCCTCACCCAGGCTGCCCAGGCACCCCAGTAGAAACCCAAAACCTGAAGGAACTGTGGGAAGCCTGAAAATGCCCCCTTAGCTCCTCACCCAGGCTGCCCAGGCACCCCAGTAGGGACCCAAAACCTGAAGGGACTGTGGGCAGCCTGAAAACGACCCTCAACCCCTCACTCAGGCTGGCCACACCCCAATGGGGTGAGGGTTCACACTGGGGGGCTTGGTCAGCCTGCAAACAGCCATCAGCCCCTCACCCAGGCTGGCCAGGCATGCCAGCAGGTAGACATCCCCTGAGGGGTCCCAGACTGTGAGAGGGCATAGGCCAGGCTGAGGGACACCCCGACTGCACAAATTTTTGTGCACCGGGCCCCTAGTATTTGTATAATGTAAATTATACCATAACATTCCCTTCTAGCCACATTTGTCTTCTCTTGCCTCTCCAGGAAGCTGAACTCTTTCCCAGAGTAGGGCTATCCCCAGAGGTTCATGCCTTTTCTTGGAACTCTCCTGGGTCCTCTTTGCAAATTTATGCCTTGGCTTCAATGTTTCCTCCCCAGAAGAGCCTTCCAGGGCTATCAGATCCAAGTTAGCAGCCCTCTCAGAGTCTTTCTTTTAGCACCTGTTCTTTTTTATTTACTTTATCATAATACATATGTATGTTTTGTTTTCTTGTTCAAGGTCTAGTCTCTCTGCTAATTTCTAATCTCTAAGATAGGAACTTTTTCCATGTTTTTCAACAGGGTCCAAGAGAGTGCTACATGGGTGTAGGAGGCAGTCAGTCAATATTTGTTGAGTGAATGTTAGAAGTAGTAAGTTCAAATTACAGGAATTAGAATTACTTTTTTAAGGGGGACGGTTTATCAAGGGAGTATCTGAAAATACCAATCAGTGAAAAACTTAAACTCTGGGAAAGGGGTCATGTGATTTTAAAATCTAAATATTCTATTTTAAAGTAACTGGGTTAAATACATTAAGGAAAATAATGTTGCATCACCTCTAACTGTGGACAACTTTCACTCAGTTTATGACTGAAATTTCCATGGTTTTCATGAAGCATTTTTTTAACACAGGCAATTGTGTATTTAATGCCCATAACCTCTCTGTAGATATGACTAGCTACATGGTGGCTTAGGATTCACATTTGGGTTTCTTTATTGTCAGTAAAACAGTAAATAATAGAACCTTTATAACATTAATTTGGCAGTGATTTATTGACACTACAAATTATACACTATGTCTTCCCTACATTAAATCATTTACACAGGAATGGTTTGCTGGGTAAGGTGAGATAGGTAACGCTAATGAATACTTTTGAACTCTAAATCCTCTTCTCAAGCTAGGAACCTGGTAGGTTGGCTGTTCCTCCATTCAGAACTCTACAAAAGTTCTCCATTCACTAAAATACCAACTTCTCACCTGACCCTTAGAGACTCTCACAACTTGGCATTCTCTTCCTTTTGATCTTTATTTTCTTTTGGTTCTCCTTCATTTAGCTGACATTTTAATTCATATATGGTAAACACACATAGAATTTTAGAACTAACAAGGACTTAATACCAATGTCATCAAGCCTCTTATTTAATAGACAAAAAAGGTGAGCCCAATGAAGTTAACTGATAGACACTTGGTAGGCATTTAATCTTTTGCTGACTGAACAAATATCCCAAGCTTATATTCCTACTAGAGGCCCGGTGCACAAAAATTTGTGCACTCAGGGGATGAGGGTCCCTCAGCCCGGCCTGTGACCTCTTGCAGTCTGGGACACCTCGGGGGGGAGGGGGATGTCCACCTGCTGGCATGCCTGGCCAGCCTGGGTGAGGGGCTGAGGGCCATTTTCAGGCTGCCCACAGCCCCTTCAGGGTTCGTGCACTGGGGGGTGAGAGGGCTGGTGAGTGCAGGCCTGGACGTTTCCCACCAGAGGGCCCATGATCACACATGCCTGGTGGGCCCCCACTGATGAGGGAACACACCTGGCACAGAGCTGGGTGGCAAGCCAGGGGCAGACGCTGGTGCAGGATCCCTCGGTGGGGCCCTGCTGCTGAACAAACACACCTGGGGTGGAGCCGGGCAGCGTACTGGCTTCGGATTCTCTGCACTGTGCAGCAGACGCTCCCACATGCCCTGTGGAGGCCCCTGGGGACAGATGAAGGTAGCAGACCCTGGACGGGTGCTCCTGCACACCCCTGAGGAGGCCCCCAGGGCAGAGCCAGGCAGCTGACCCAGGATGGGCACTCCTGGATGCCCCAAGGAGGCCCCTGGGGCAGAGCCAGGCTGCAGACCCAGGACAGGCATTCCTGGACACCCCTCAGAGGCCCTCAGGGCAGAGCCAGGCAGCTGACCCAGGATGGGCACTCCTGGATGCCCCAAGGAGGCCCCCAGGGGGCAAAGCCAGGCAGCAGACCCAGGACGGCTGCTCCTGCACGCCCCACAGAGGCTCCCACACTCCCGCATGCCCCAAGGAGGCCCCCAGGGGGTGGAGCCAGGCAGCAGACCCAGGATGGCTGTTCCTGCAAGCTCCGTGGAGGACTCACTCTTCTACATGCCTGGTGGAGGCCCCTGGGGGGCGGAGCCAGGCAGACCTGGGACAGGCACTCCTGGATGCCCTGAGGAGGCCCCAGGCCGGACCCCCCCCCCCACTGAGATGACACACCTGGCACAGCTATGCTGGCCGCAGAGGCTCCCAGTGCAGAGGTGCCCTGCCAGCCTCCATATTGGCTGGGTTAATTTTCATACAGCCACTCTGATTGGCTGGTGGGCATGGCCGTGAGCAGAGGCTCAGCCAGCCTAGGTAGGCAGTTGCAACAGAAGCCTCTGGTTTGCTCTAGCTCCATGGCTGCCAGCCTCCATCTTGGCTGGGCTAATTTGCATACAGCCGCTCTGGTTGGCTGGGAAGCATGGCTTGACTGGTGGGGGTGGCTTAGGTGTCTCAGGTAATGGTCAATTTGCATATTGCTCTTTTATTATATTAGATGTGGTAGAATAGTTGAAATTAAAAAGCAGCTTCTGAGAATTCATATAGTCTTCACATTTCTACTATAATTATAACAATAACACTTAATGAGTACTTACTATGTGCCAGGCACACAGAGAAACAAATTTGCTCCTCTGAATAGCCTATAGAGAAGGATGCTAATATTGTCACCATTTTACAGTTGAGGAAACTAGAGCACAGAAGAGCTTAAGTAATTTTGCCTGAGCTGCATAATTAGTAAATGGCAGCATAAGGATTTGAACCCCAAAGCCTATATATGTAATTACTGTGCAATGCTGCCCATATACACAGAGCCATCTGCATCTCCCAAAACCTCAGTACCTTCTTTCATGTCATCCCTTCATCTTGAATGTTCTCTGTCCAATGTTTGTCTCTCTTCTTCTACCCAGCATCACCAATCTTCATGGACCATCATAATTACTATCTTCTCCAAGAAGCTCCTTTTAATTAGCTAAAATATGTTATTGCTCTACTTTTACCCTTGTTGTCTCTGTATTATGGACTTAGTAATTCTGCCTTGCTTTATAACTAATTTCTGCAGTTGCCTTATCCCTTCCTACTTGATAATAAGTTACCCAAAGGTGACAGCTAAGACAGATTCATTTTTGTTTGGTTCAAGTTACATTTAGGAAGCACCTGCTATGTGTCAGGCATTATGCTAGAAGGTCAGAATACAAGGATGATAAGACATTGTCTCTGTCCTTGACGCATGTACAATCCAGTGAATATAACTTTATGTTCCTTGAAGTTGCTGTAACAGTACTTTACATTTATTAGTATCCAGTATGGCTGGTTGAATTTAACTGAAATTTGTCTTACTCAAAAGAAGAAAAGTTAAATGGAAGTAGATTGTTTAAGAGAGGGAGAGAGGGAGTGAGGGAGAGAGGGAGAGAGGGAGAGAGGGAACAAGAGAGAAAGAGAGGGAGAGGGAGAGGGAAAGGGAGAAAGAGAGAGAGAGAAAGAGAGAGAGAGAGAGAGAGAGAGCGCCTTTTAGGCAGGAGACAATTATTCCTGATGAGGCAGGCTGGGTGTGGTATCAGGAGAGGAAGCCACAGACAACCCAGGTAACGCCTGGCAAGTGCATCTGCAGCCTGCACACCAATGCCTGGGGCATCGCTGTCAGACTAACATCAAAGCCCAGAAGTCTCCTGGGAAATAAATGTGTAACAGACAAACTTGAGTCAGAGGATTTGTGCAATGACCTTCACAGTTGAAACTCATATATCAGAGCATGAAGCCTCCATACCAAAGCAAGCAGGAAGGGCTAGAACAATGAATGTTGTATCTATTATGAGACTTGACCTTGCTTTTTAATGTCACCTCAGGATGAATGATGATTATGTGGGACACACTTTTTTTCAATTGTTGACAGGATTACAGATGTCTTCCAAGTTTTCTCCCTTTATCCCCCTTTTCCCAACTCCTGCCCTAGCCCGGGCTTTCACTACATATTGTCTGTGTTCATTGGTTATGTATTTAAGTTATTTGGTTAATCTCTTCTTATCTCTCCCATACCCTGCCCTCTGAGATATGTCAATCTGTTTCATACCTCCATGCCTCTGAATCTATTTTGTTCATCCGTTTATTATGTTCATTAAATTCCCCTTATAAATGAGATCATCTGATATTTATCTTTCTCTGACTGGCTTATTTCACTCGGCATAATATTCTCCAGGTCCATTCATGCTGTTTCAAGGGGTGAGAGATCCTTCTTTTTTACAGTTGCATAGTATTTCACT
>PVJC01053922.1:0-10645 GCA_004026665.1 Murina feae | reverse complement strand
TTTTTTTTTTTTTTTTTTTTTTTTTTTTTTTTTTTTTTTTTTTTTTTTTTTTTTTTTTTTACAATCTAAGGGAAAAGAGGTCAGTGCCCCTGACTACATAGTCAGGTGTTACAAATTTCACGTGTTACAAATTCTTGCAACACACCAGTGTGCCCTGACACACCTGTTGAAAATAGCCATCCTATAGCAATGAGGTCATGACACTCTTAAAAATAAAAATCTCGGATCTTGAACTGAATGTTAATAGTAGGAGAAACTTTAAACTTATCACTTTATTTTCATGGCTTTTTTCTTTTTATAATGAGCCACCACATAGCCGGTCTGATAGCGAGTTGTCAGTCCACTCAGCAGTATAAGTTTGCACATAGGCAAACCATAGAAGAGAAATATTGTATTGAATTTTGACATTAAATATTCCCACAAGGACAGTACACATATTCCTGTCTAAAGAAGGATTACTTATGAGTGTTTCCATTTCTATTGTAATCTTTGATGCAGTTCAAATCAACAGAAGGATAGCTTTAGAAGTGAAAGATGGTTACACGGAAATTGTATGATATTCACTCAACCTCAAATTGACAGTCACAGATTGTTACTAGGACATACACCGTTCACCACAAAGAATTATGTGTCCCTTCTGTCCTTGGCTGTGAAGTTAAACTATCTGCCCAGGAGTCAACTTTTTGTTAGTTTTTGGGACATCATTTAAAAACATAGTTTAGTCTATAATACAAGAGCTGGTATATTGTTCTTGCCTTTTACTAAATTCTCCCATTTTTAAAATAAGCTAAAATTCATAAATGTTTAAAATTCAAACGGTTGCAGTTTTTCTATTTTTCTTGTTTAAATGTATTTATTGGGGTGACATTGGTTTGCAGTGCGTTGTGTGCCCACCTATTTTTCTATCACTGAAGAAACCTTGTATTGACAGTGGAGGTTCACTGCATTACACTGCATAGAGTAGAACAAGGGAAAATCGCATATAATATTCTAATCTCAACTTTTCCATATCTTACAATCAAATTTATTAGCTTTCTTCTAGTATATTCACTCTTTGCACACAGCAACAACAATATACATTTATAGTTTAGTAGAGAAAGCATAAAAGCACTGTTTGTACATAAAACATTTACAAATACACTGAGTCCTATTTATATTATAAAAATACTAGAGGCCCGGTGCACAAAATTCGTGCATGGTGTGTGTGTGTGTGTGTGTGTGTGTCCCTCAGCCCAGCCTGCACCCTCTCCAATCTGAGATTCCCTCTTACAATCCAGGACTGTTGGCTCCCAACCGCTTGCCTGATTGCCCCAACCACTCCCCTGCCAGCCTGATCGACACCTATCTACTCCTTTGCCATCCTGATTGCCCCTAACTGCCCTCTCCTGCAGGCCTGGTTGCTTCTAAGTGCCCTCCCCTGCATGCCTGGTCACCTCTAACTGCCCTCTCCTGCAGTCCTGGTCCCCACAAACTGTCTGCCCCTGCAGGCCTGGTTCCTCTCAACTGCCCTCCCCTGCCAGCCATCTTGTGGCAGCCATTTTTGACCACATGGGGTGGTCATTTTGTATGTTGGAGTGATGGTCAATTTGCATATTGCCTCTTTATTAGATAGGATTGCATTTAATATATTGAAATTCAAGTGCTGGACAGACTGTTCATATGTATCTTACTTAGATTTATATTTATTTTTAACCTAAACAGGGTTAACTTAAATGAATACTCGCATTTGTATTTTTTTAATTGTGAATTTTGTCATTTTACATACACGAATTACAGTTAAATGTATTAAATATGAATCTAATTAAGTGTACCCACTGGCTTTAATTTTCTTGAGATTACATTGAATATTAGAGATTTTATGTAAGTTGTAAAATGTACCCAATTCTTTATAATTTTTCCCCTTAATTACCATAATTTTAAATGAAATCTGTTGAATAACAGAAGCTAATATTAATACTATTCCCTGAATTTTATCTCATTTTTTGTCACATTTTGATTTATAAAATTTGGCAAATTATATTATCATTAGTGTACACATTTCTATATCTTGAACAGTAGTGAAATTCAGTTTGTAATTCTACTTTAGAATAGTTGATTAAAATGTCACATCTATAATTGAATGCCCTTCTTGAACATTTTTTCAAAAAATATATAATCTTATATAATACTATCAATCATTCTATATGTATTTATGTGTGCACACATGCATGCATATGTATATGCATATGCAAACGAATATTTAATAAAAGAAGAATGCTGCTGTTACTTCCAAGTCACTAAATAAGACTAGATAAGTATATTTTTTGAAGAAGCATATACTAATACCAAATGCATTTTGATATCTTTACGAATATCTAAAGAAATTCTAGTTCCATATTATCTGTAAAATTTTAATATAGTTTATTACAGATGTAGTTTGATGGGTTACAAGAAGAAGTGTCATCAGCATGCAGAAATGTTATATTGCAGTGGATTGGAGAAAGTCAGAAACCAGAAAAAAAGAACATACTCATAGGTGATAAAAAGAAACTCTATATTTGCATCATGTGTCAACGCCACTTATTGTTTGAAAAGCAAAGTTCACATTCTGAAATGTCAAGAAGTGGAATAAGTCAAGGATGGAAAACAGAAGAAAAAGACAGGGTTACTAGCTTGAGAGAACTAGATCAAATGTGATGAAAGAGCAAATGCTGATAACGCTGTCAGAAAGAGCAAAGCACAGAAGTTTGAGATGATTGTGTCAAAGACGTGACCTTGGCAATTTTAAAAGGAGATAATATAAAGGGGTGTACCTAGAGATATTTCAAGAGGTCTCAGTGGGCAAGGCAGGGGAAAGGGTCATCAACACAGCCCATATAATGAAGTCCCAAGAGATGAAGAAATTGAAAGAGAAATGGCCGAACTCGACAGTGCATAAAAATTCTAAAGGAAATAGAAGGAACTTATAGAAGCAATACTAGTGCTTCACTCTAATACCAAAACATGTCTACTAAAAACACTTTTTAACATAAGATCACAAAGTATATTGTTGGTCGTTTTCAGAATAGAGGCCACTATTGAGGAATACAAAAATTATTAACTTGGACAATTTCTATTAATCTGTAGCCAGAGTTCCTCACCTTTCTGCCACAGCTGATTATTTTTTCCAGGATAAATTGGTAAAACAGGTCTATGATTTAAACATAAATTTAGGCTTTATTATTATATTAGAGGCCTGTTGCAGGAAGATTCCTGCAAGAATAGGGCTTCTTGTGGCTGGAGCAAAGCAGAGAAGGAAGTGAAGCCTGCCAAGGGGGGCTTCACTCCTGTGTCCGCTGCCTCAGCTCCACTCCCGTGTCTGTTGCCTCGGTTTCCTTCCTTCTCCACCACTTTACTCCCTTCTGCAGTGCTTGGCTTCCTTCTAGCAGACTTCAGTCTTCACTCCCTGCCTGTGTATGCAAATTAACTGCCATATTTGTTGGGATAATTTGCATAATCACTCTGATTGGCTGGTGGGTATAGCAGAGTGACACCAATTTGCATGTTTCTCTTTTATTAGTGTAGATCATTACATTTAAAACTTATCTCTTTGTTATAGTCAGAATTGTAGCTGTTGGAGAATTTAGACAGTGTTTCCTAAAAAGTCATATCACTCCAGGGATCAATTATGATTTTATAATCTTTCATTCTAATTCTGGTGTTTTACTTTGTCCCCCAAAAATGTCTCTTTCCTTTTATTAAGGCTGATCATAGTTCATCTGGTGACATTTCCTCTTTTATCCAGGGATCCAGGGCAGAAAACTGTTTCTAAGTCCTTATAGATTATTTTACGTAGTTTCTTAAAGATTTTTATACAATTTGTGTTAGGAAATATAAGACTCAAACTCTATCACTACCATTCAATATAAGTCCCTCTATTATATTGCTAACATATATATATATATATATAAAGGTTTTACTTAGCAATACCACTAGGGAGGTACTCTATTTTTAAAGCATTAGCTACCATCTCTGGACAGTTCTAATTCTAGAAACAGCCCTCCCTTATCTTTTCTTCAACTATTTGTGAAGCCTCCATCATTGGCTGAAAACAGTAAAAGGCATTGAACATACTGATGTGACACAGTTCTTGCCTTCACAATACTTAAAATTTAGAGGAAGAGGGAGGCACTAAACAAAACATTTAGAAAAATAACTGTAACCTGGATGTCAACTGGTATCTCCATGTTCCATGAGATACACTGAGCTTGAATCTCATTCCATGACTGAGGGTGGCCCACCGTCTCCCCCTAAATCTTTGCATATGGCTGGGACTTTGAGACAGTGATTGTCCCCGGAACTAAACATCTGCTTCTTCGCCTACACTATTCTAAGTAAGGAATGCAAATGGGACAGGCAACATTTCTCTGGACTCCCACCTACATGAAGACAAAAAACTCAAGTTCCAGTGTAACTGAGAAAACTTCTAAAGAATTTCATCAAGGCAAAGGGGAAGTTTACATTGCACTTCAGAAAATTGCCTCAAATAAAAGATTTGATTAAGCGATTTATCTGATGACTTTTTTACTTGCTTAAAGTTTCAGAGAAGTGTGGTAGAGCTGCTGCTATTTTACTAAAGTCAATGTCATTCACAACCTTCGTTCTCAGTGTTTATAGATGGGGGTAATGATATAGACACAAAAGCGGATTTATTTGATATATAAACTTGAATAATAATGAAACAAAATAAAAATGAATCTCATTAAAAAGTTGATAGGTTTACAAATTTATCCTTGAATTTCTGTTAATATTTACTTCTTTTTCATATTTGGTAGGCTATTAACAACAGAAAATTTTTGTGTTCTTGTGTTTTGAAACTTACCTAAAGGTCATGGCCAAACTATGAAAACTTTTAACTAAAATTTTGTTTGGGGTTATTTGGTATTCATAGGTAAATATGCATTCATATTTCTAGCTCAGGTTATTGTTAGTTTGTAGCTAGGAATTTCATGGAAATTACTTTTGTTTTGTATTGTTTTTACTTCATTAGTGTTCAAGGTCAAGACATCCTCTAACTGGAATAGTTGCTTCTGTTTTTGCTTTGCCTGTGTCAGCCACCACATGTTCTCCTAAGAGTCTTGGGTTTATGTAGGGTTTTCCCCACCACTAGTCTTACAGTCTGCTCAGGCCATAGTATTGTATCTTGTGTCCTACTCAGGAAGTTATTAATAACTCTTAGGTAGCAAGTAATGGTAGTCACTTCCAAAGAAAATACATCTTCACCTCTAACTGACCTTAGTGGATTTTTGCTTTATCTAGTCTCTGTATAATTACTTTGATTTTGCTGTCATCTTAGCCATACTTTAAAAGCTAATTTTAAAAGAAAAAAATATTATTAATCCATATTAATGTATTTTATGCTGGGTCATTCTTAAGATATGGCTCACCATTCTTCAAGAAATGGTGTTTCAAATCTTTTAGCTTCTCTGTTATTGATCTTTCCCATTGGCCCTTCACATTACACGTTTCAGGCTTCCATAATCATCTGTGAGTCTTACCCCTAAACTATCCCTTACTTTCCTTAAATTTGGTAGAACTGTATGCCAGTTATCTTTAAAGATCAATTCAAGCCAGGCCCTTAAAATCACCTATTAAATTTCAATGGCTTAGGTCTCTCCCTATACCCCACTAAGCATAACCTAACTAAACCAAAACCAAAGCAAAAATATTCTATAAGCTAATATTGAAACCACCTGTAAAAATAACAAAATTTAACATACTATATCCATATGTAACATCTAATCTAATAAAGAGTAATATGCTAATTGAATCACACTGCTACATCCCAAACCACAACCACCAGCCAATCAGAGTGACTATATGCAAATTAACCAAACCAAGATGGTGGCCAACAACCACAGAGCTAGAGCAAACAGGAAGCTTCCTTGCCCTGGCGATGGAGAAAGATGCCTGTCTAGGCCAGCTGTGGCCTCTGCTCAAGGCAACAAAGTTTCAATTCTGGACCACTGAGCTGAAGCAAGCAGGAGGCTTCATTGCCCTGGTGAGAGAGGAAGCTGCCTGCCTAGGCTGGCTGTGGCCTCTTCTCAAGGCAACAAAGTTTCAATTATAGAAGGTAAATAAACCCCAGATACCTGCTTCCAGCCAGCCTCACTGGGAGCTTGAGTGGTTGGGGGCCGTGGCCAGTCTGCAAACAGCCATCAGCCCCTCACCCAGGATGGGCTCACCCTCATGGGGTGACAGTCCCAGCTGGGGGGTTTGGCCAGCCTGAAAACGGCCCTCAGCCCCTCACCCAGGCTGGCCAGGCACCCCAGCAGAACCCCCCATCCTGAAGGGACTATAGCCAGCCTGCAAACAGCCATCAGCCCCTCACCCAGACTGGCCAGAAACCTCAGTAGGACCCCCCACCCTGAAGGGGCTGTGGCCAGACTGAAAACAGCCAAAAGTCCCTCACCCAGGCTGGCCAGGCACCCCAGCAGAACCCCCTCCCTGAAAGGGATGTGGCCAGCCTTTAAATGGCCCTCAGCCCCTCTCCCAGGCTGGCCAGGAAACCCAGAAGAACCCCCACCCTGATCCGGGACACCCTTCAGCGCAAACCAGTCAACCCACACCCATGCACCAGGCCTCTATCCTATATAATAAAAGGGTAATATTCAAATTGACCCTAACAACAGAACCACTGGGAATGACTGGTCACTATGACACACACTGACCACCAGGGGGCAGATGCTCAATGCAGGAGCTGCCCCTGGTGGTCAATGCACTCCCACAGGGGGAGCTCTTCTCAGCCACAAGCCAGGCTGATGGCTGCCAGTACACGGTGGTGGTGGGAGCCTCTCCTGCCTTCTCAACAGCACTAAGGATGTCCAACTGCAGCATAGGCCTGCTCCCTGCTGGCAAGTGGACATCCCCTGAGAGCTCCCTGGCTGCCAGAGGGATGTCTGACTGCCAGCTTAGGCCTGTTCCCCTAGGGAGCAGGCCTAAGCCAGCAGGTGGACATGTCCTGAGGCATCCCAGATTGGGAGAGGGCACAGGTTGGGCTGAGGGACCCCCTTGAGGGCAGAAATTTGTGTGCACCGGGCCTCTAGTATGATTATAAATCATGGTAAGTTCTGTGAAGAAAAATAATAGATACTATAATAAAAAATAACATGTGCATTATTTGTTTTGGTGTGTCATGGAAAATCTCTTTGACTAGTAACTTATTCTGAGTCTCTGGCCAACGTAGGTTTTATAAAATTCCTCTTTTATATATTAGAAATTCAAGCATTTGAAATTATTTTCTCATATAATTTTATATTTCCTCTCCCTACTAGGCCTTCAACTTTTTCTTAACCATCATTTTCAGTTTTGCTATACAATCTTCCACATCCTAGTCATTCTGAGCTAGAAATACATCACTCGAGTCTCTTTATATGACACATCCAAAAGAAAAAGAAACTCCTTCTCAGAGGGAAGGCGGGGGAGGGCAGGGGAGAGATTAACCAAAGAATTTAAGCATATATGTGTAATTCATGGACACAGACTATAGTGTGGTGAAGGTCTAGATGGATACAGGGGAGTGGAGGCAGATCAATTGGGAGGTAGGGAAGGGACACATCTGTAATATTTTCAACAACTAAGATAATTTTTTAAAGAAACTCCTGAATTTGGTTATTACAAAGTACAGTAGAATTATCACTACTCTTGATCTATACACTCTGTTTTTAGTGGACATAGCCCACAGATTTATTTTACTTTAAAGCTGATCTATAATGAGTTTGATCATTCACAAGTTAGTTTTCTCTCAATTTATTTTGCACAGCTAACTATAAATTATCATTAATTTCTAGCAGTACAATTGATTAAATGTAATATATATGAATTCCTCTTAGAATTGTTACATCTGGGAATTAAAAAACCACATATTTTGATGTTTGTAAAAGAACTGCCAACAAACTGATATAAACTTGAAAAGCAATATACTTTGCAAATATTTCACAGCTTATAGGATCAATTATCTATTCTCTTGTTTTTTATTTTCCAGTAACCATATTAACTTGTATACAAAGATAAAGGACTCCAAAATTAAGAGAATTTTTATAGCCTCACAGCAAAATATAATCTATTATACGTTTATCTTATTTATACATATATTATTGTCTAGGTTCTATTCTGTTCTTGGATACAAGAATACAATATAGTAATTTGTAAAACTCAGGGTAAGATCCATATATTGTGCCTAGCAAGTTTCTAGGTCTTGGTGTAAAACATCTACCCAATAAGAATGATTAATATGGAATGTCTTCCTGTATGAAATCCATGTTAGACCCTAAAGGTCACTCTTTAATTATTAATATTTCTCAGTCATTAAAAACAAAGTGTGTTCACAAGCAGAGAGATTACAAAAAGTACATTGGGAATATTCCTGCATTAACCACTATTTAAGATTTAGTATATTCAAAAGATATCTTTAAAAATACCATTTAGGATAATATTCTCAAGATTCATCCATGTCTTCACAAATGACAATATTATCTTTTATATATGACAGAGCAATCCTTATTTAAAGCTTAGTATCATATGGGGTTATTTATTCTGTTTGAAATAGGTTTTTAAATAACAACATCCACAAAATAGAAGTAAAATATGAAACCAAGTATTAATATGTCTGATAATATTACTCTTATTAAAATTTGCCCTTAGCATCACATCTGAGAAAAATAAATGCATTATTACTGAAAGATGCATTATAACTACTTTATAGGTAAAAAGTTCTAGCTGATATTAATAGAATGGATATTCACTGCCATTTTGAGTTTATCTTTTTGGGGTGATGTTTGGAAGAGAGGCCAAGGAAATATTCAGAATTTTCCTTTTGTTTTCCATTTGAAAATACTTCTTTTTAAAATATGTAACAGATCATAACTGGTTTATATAGGTGGTTATTATCTTCTTCATAGTACAATGAATGAATCATAAGGTTTTCACAGCAATGCAAATTTATCTAGATTTCACACATGAATCACAACACTAGTGCATCACTTTTTCTTGTGTATACTGAAAATATAGTGTTCTTTTTGCATTACTTTATTCCTAGAAAAACTGAAATAATTGCCAGAATTACAGCCAATTTCCGTTGTATTCTTTTTGCCTGCTGGCCAACATATCACGTAGTTAAAAAGTCATTTTTAAATAATAATACAAAATTTGTTTCTCTCCAGTTTAAAAATAACTCTGCACCATAAATTCACATTCCAGCTTCACAATTCATCATTTAGATGACTTAAAGAAGACTTAGAAATGGTAAAAAAACAATAGTAACAAAATTAACAACTACATTTTATAGGCTCACAGATTTTATTAAAATACATTTCCCACAAATGTGATGGAGGGAATAAGCAGTGTGAAACCTTGACATATTAAATTAATTTAAGTAACAATTTTATTATAGTCAAAAATATGAGACCTGTATATTTAAATAAATTATCTGAATCACATAAATTGTTATACTATTTTAGTGAAAATAGTAAGAATTAGCAAAAGATAGAAACTAAGCCTAAATTATAGTGTCATTGAGTCCCAATTTTTGTTTAATGTGCTTTGTACAAGACCAAACCAATGTGTCAAATATGATAAACTCTATGTATGATCTAAAGTAATTAATAATTTTAAATATGTTGTTCTCAGTTTCACGACTGTAAGTGATAACAATGATTTGACTGTAATGGCATCATTGCATAGAAAAGTGTATTAGAAACTTTGTGTAACAAATATGTAATTCCACATTGGCTGCATACATTTTATTAATTATGGCACACTATTTTTATTGAAATTTTGCTTCTTATCTTCAATTTCAAGATAAATGAAATTAAATATTGGTTATATACTGTGCTATGACTATGCTGAAATCAAACATTTGAAAAATTAAAAAGCAAATAAAGTATGCAAATGTAAATAAAATAAAATGTCCTGTTTCCATGATTCACCTTTTAAAAGAAAGATCTAATAAAATATTAACTGCTATCTAACTATGTGCCTCCAAGATTAGATCTATGCAAGTTTGGTTATTTTTTCCCCCTGAAAACATGCATAGGGGACATTTGTATAGCAAAGGTACCTTGACCTCTTTCAGTTGTTTAGTGAAAACCAAGTATGGGAAGGACTATACAAAGAAGCTAACTGCTTTTCTTTGAAACAAATGTGCAATGAATCCATGTATAATTAAAAATTAGATAATGCATAACTAAAAAATATAACTTCCAGATAGCAATAAAATCCATTGAATTTTACAGGTATAGTATTCTAAAACACAATTTCTTCATCTATATCCGAGCTATGTTTCATATGCTTGACACACTGACAATATTTGTATAAAGTTGAAAAATGAAGCATTAGAGGAAGTGGAAGTGATTTCTATAGAGTAAAACAGTGACTTATTACAGGTGTTTTTAGAGGGGAACAAAGGCAAATGGTGCTGGTCAAAATAGTAATTTGTTTCAATTTTGAAGTAATTTTACAGAATTCTAATAAAGACAATTTGAGTTTAACTCAAAATAGAATGTAAGTCAGGACGATGGGAGCTAGCAAAGAACAGAGAATTAGTTTTCCTCGCTAAGTAGCCATTCTTTTGTGCGAAACAATTATTGAATTCCTACTAGTACAGGCAGCATGAATTCAAAGTGGAGAT
>PVJC01053921.1:0-10680 GCA_004026665.1 Murina feae | reverse complement strand
GCTCAAAAAAGAGAACAACATGCAGGGGAGGGCAAGAGTCTGAGAGATCAACATAGAGGGGGTGCCTGCTCCAAGCCTCCACGGTGTGCCTAGGGGCAGGCCCCCGGCAGGTAGACACACACAGGAGGACTGCTCCAAGCCTCAGATGCGGCTGGGGGCAGGTCCCCAGTGGTGACACACACACATACACACACACACAACACACACACACACACAAAAGGCGCCTGGCAGACTGGGGCCATCATAGGACATCCACTGAGGGGTCCCAGACTGTGAGAGGGCACAGGCCGGGCTGAGGGACTCCCTCCACCCCGAGTGCACAAATTTTTGTGCACCGGGCCCCTAGTATATATATAAATTTGTGCACTCAGGGGGTCCCTCAGCCCGGCCTGTGCCCTCTCGCAGTCTGGGACCCTTTGGGGGATGTCCACCTGCTGGCGTGCCTGGCCAGCCTGAGTGAGGGGCAGATGGCTGTTTGCGGGCTGGCCACATCCCCTTCAGGGGGTCCTTGTTGGGGTACCTGGCCAGCCTGGGTGAGATGACTGTTTGCGGCGAGGCTGGCTGGAATTTATTTAACTTCTAAAGTTGAAACTTTGTTGATTTAACTGGAGCCCAGGTCAGGTTGAACCTGACAACTCAGGCTCCCAGCGCTTCCTTGAGCCCAAGGCTGGAAGCAGGTCCCTAGGATTTATTTATCTTCTATAATTGAAACTTTGTTGCCTGGAGCGGAGGCCACAGCTGGCCTAGGCAGACAGGAACCTTAGCTTCCTGCATCGCTGGGACAAGCCTCCTGCTTGTTCCAGCTCCATGGCTGCCAGCCGACATCTTGGCTGGGTTAATTTGCATTTAGCAACTCTGATTGGCTGGTGGCCGTGGCTTGGCTAGTGGGTGTGGCTTAGGTGTGATAGAGTGAGGGTCAATTTGCATATTGCTCTTTTATTAGATTAGATATATGCCTAATATGCAAATTGTCCCTTCTGGAGTTCGACTGAGAGTTTGATCACTCACTATAATGTGCACTGACCACCAGGGGGGAGGCATGGAGCAAAGGGAGGCCCCAATTGGCCCTGATTGCCAGCCATGCCTAGTGACCCTACCCGTGCATGAATTTTGTGCACTGGGCCTCTGGTAGCTTATAAATTCATCAAGATGAGATTTTCATTACAATTATATTTGACTTACATTAACTATTTAAATAATATAACCAACTCAGATTTTAGTAATTTCAGAAAGGACAGTGAAGTTCTAAATGCTGAGTGTCTCATATTCATAGATATATAAATTGGCCAATTTGATTCTTACATACATATTAGGAAAACATTGAAATCAGTAAAACACTAGCAATTTGAAATTATATTTTAGAAACTTTTTCCAGAATATGCTGTGAAGGAATTATCCAATGTGTGTTATCACCTTCAAGTTGTGTGCATGTTAGAGTATCTTCTGGGACTATTTAGGAAACAGGATACCTTCTGCTGTGTAAACCCTGTTGGTTCCCCAACCGGGGGAATGGCTAGACTTTTTGGATATCTCATTTCCATGAATCTGGACATAAAATGAGACTATATAGCAAAAGAAAAAAATTCTTGAATGAACCAATTTTAAATATTCTCTAAGCAAATTTTGTAATCTACACAATGTAAATTATCCTTTTATCCTGATTTTGAAACCAAATATTCTATTTATGTCTACATGTGGTAGGACATGTGATCTCCAAAACACCAAAACACAAAAACAAAAAACAAAAACTAACCGTGTATCTCTCATACGTATTTTCCTCACATTCAATAATCCAAAAATGGTTGCCTTTTTAAAAAGTCTCCTACACAGCTAGAATTTATGGATTTTAATTGAAGTTAGAGTCAGTAAAGAGAAGTGGATAGAGCACTTGGGTAGTTTCAAAATAGCTGCATTTTAATCTGGTGTTATTTCTGACTTTAGAATCTGAACCCAATACCGGTATCCATTAACAAGTGGTATCACATAGCAGTAAAAAAAGTAAATTGGCCATTCCTGAGACTAAATTTTAAAGAACACCCTTGCATTAAAATGACCATGGCAAAGGAAAATTCTTTTTTACCCATTACAATAGAACAAAGATAGAAGGGGTATATATTCACAGTGCTCTGAATTGAAATTTATAACATCTTCCAGTTAAATGGATAGATAGACTATATCAAAACATACTTTAAAACATTTTTTTGGTCATGGCCAGTATGCTCAGTGGTTAGAGTGTTGGCCCTTGAACCAAAGGGTCTTAGGAACTCGATTCTGATCAAGGGAAAGTAGCTGAGTTTCAGGTTCCCTGCCCCGGGTGGGGTGCCTGCTGGAGGCAACCAATTGATGTGGCTCTCTCACATTGATGTTCCTCTCTCTCCTCTCCTCACCCTTCCACTCTCTCTAAAACAAATCAATGGAAAAAAATATCCTCCAGTGAGGATTAACAATAAACAAACAAACAAACAAACCACAATATTTTTGCATGAAAAATTAAACAAGGAACTGATCAAATAACGTACATGTGATGTGAACTGCTGATACAGTTAAACAACTAAGGAAGTTTTACATACATTTTTCTTTAATATGAATGTTGAAACCAGAACAGAATAATATAGATTCAATAACTATGAGTGTATTATTGTCAATGTTTTACCAAAAGTCGTAATGATTAACATACATGATGCTTTAAAATTCAGCTGGAGTCTAATTAACATAAAACATAGTAAAAAAATAGCTTCATTCATTATGTTAAGTGAAACTTTACAGCTACAATATGCAAATTATTAGAAAAATTTAGACCACATAAGTTTCTTTATTAGCTCAAAATAGAAGGGGTAAGAGAAAGAACTTACTGCAACAATCATAATTGCATTATCCAAAAAGCCAAACCCTACGAAAGGTATCGCATTGTGGATGAATACTGAAAAACATCAAAAACAGAAAAACATATTTTAAGAATTCTATAATTTTAAAATGACAAAAATAGACTAGGATTAAAGTCTCCTCCATAAGCTTTGGAATTTGCTTGCCATTCCCCATAGCCAAAAGAGTCTTCTACTCCTACTGTAAGCTTAGCTACTTAGTAGAAGCTACTGAGCAAAAACAAAATAAAAAATCATAACATGTAAAAACAATTATGTTAGGCTTTTGTGTTTTCTTACTGGCAACACATCCAAACTGTTTACAGTGAACAGTAGAACAAATAAGTAAATACATATTATGAATACCATGTTTTTTCCTGTTTAATTGATACTGACATCAATCTGTTTCTCTCTTATACCTAAAGTCTGATACCATAAAATTTATCTCCACTTTAGAAATAATAAAAAATTCCCTGAATCAAATTTTAGGGAAGCTGTTTGGTCACTTTTAAATAATTGTTTTAAACAAATGTTAGGAAAATGTGATTATTTCATCTATGCTAGACATTTACATTCAGAATTCTTTTTCCCCTTCACAATACTTCAGTATCCCTGAATGCGTTCACAAACTATAAAAACCAAAATAACCATTCTATTTAAATCAAAATGTAACTTGGCCTCCTCCTACCAAAGGCACACCTTACCTGATCTATCTAGTACAGGATCTAAATAACATGAGATAATAGAGGTGTAACTAGGAAGCACTAACACCTGTATGTTTTTTACACATTTAGCTCCATTTTTCTATTTCTAGATGGCAGCATATTTAAGTAATAATAGATATGGTTAGCAATATTAGAAATGTCTTATAAGTTTTTTGCTTTGATATAACAAGTAGGATAACTTGCTCTAGAAAGATTTAAGGTATTGACTCTTGTACTATCAATAAATGATATAGTTATTTCAAGTCCAAGATACAGATGCACAATATTTAACAATTATAGAGCCTTTACCGTATCTCAGCTGTTCTGGGGTGGGTGGCGCAGCTTCCAATTTTTCTAAAGGGGAAGAAAGGGTGTGGGGCAAGAATTAGTTACCATGGCATGAGCTCTTATTACAATGAAGAAAACACCAGCAGATTTACAAAGCTAGGAAAATATTGGAGTTTATTCGTAAATTATCTTCCAGTTAATGGACCTAAATTAGCCATTCAGAAAATGTTACGTGGTCTGGATTAAATACAAGGTTGGAAAACAAAACAGAGCTTTAGTTACAAACCTGTCAGGGAGTCTATAAACCTGAATAAATCATTTGCTTTTTGCTTTTTAAGTCCTTGCATCTATGTAACAAGCCTGTTTACATTAATTGCAGTTTTTCAAAATTTCAAAAATAGCCCTGGCTCCTGTGGCTCAGTTGGTTGAGTGTTGTCATGTGCACCAAAAGGCTCAATTCTGGTCAGAGCACATGCCCAGGTTGCGGGCTCGATCCAGACAGGGTGCCCAGTGGGGGTGCATGTGAGAGACAGCAGATTGATGCTTCTCTCTCACATCAATGTTTCCCTCTCACTCTCCCTCTCCCTTTCTCTAAAAATCAATAAAAACATTTTTTAATTGTTAAAATATAGCTACCCTTCTTAAAGATGGTAATCCTTGGTAACTTAAGAAATTTACATGCAAATGAGCATTGATACTGGAAAAAAGAATGTTCAGCCCTAGCTGGTTTGGCTCAGTGGATGGAGCGCCAGCCTGCGGACAGAAGGGCCCCTGGCTTCGATTCCGGTCAAGGGCACATGCCTGGGTTGCGGGCTCCATCCCCAGAAGGGGACGGGCAGGGGGGCAGCCAATCAATGATTCTCTCTCATCATTGATGTTTCTCTCTCTCTCTCTACCCTCTCCCTTCCTTCCTAAATCAATAAAAATAAAAATATTAAAGAAAAAGAATGTTCAAATATGCCTAAATATCCCTTAAAAATAGTAAAATAATATTTTAAAACAATATATTATAACATTGATTGTGTTCTGTTCTTTAATTAATCTCCCTTGATTATATACTAAATATTTTGAGTTTTAAAACCTATACTACCAGGTAATATAGAATATCCTACACAATAAAAAAAGCAGGGTGTTATTCAACAAGTAACAATATACTATTTATAATATATGTCATAATAAACACGCAAGGTTTTCCCAAGTATATGTCAAAGTAAATATCTTCAAGTGACATCATTAAATCTAAAAATTAACAATAATCACATAAAAGCAAGCTATCTAATCTTGTAATAATAACCATCTCATGCCCAGTTGGTGTGGCTCAGTGGCTGAGTATCAACCTATGAAACCAGGAGGTCCATGGTTCAATTCCCAGTCAGACTCAATCCCCAGTGAGGGACATGCAGGAGGCAGTCAATCAATGATTCTCTCTGATCACTGATCTTTCTATTTCTCTCTCCCTCTCCCTTCCACTCTGAAATCAGTAAAAAAAAAAGTTTATATATATATATATATATATATATATATATATATATATATATATATATTAACCACCTCACCATTTATATAAGCACAAGAATAGGCTATGGTAAAATGGCAGAGAATTCTACCTTCTTCATCTTTATCCAATCCCACAGAATTAATCAATAATCTATAGAGAAGAATCCACACCATGGATTACTCTGCACTATGACTTAATACAATCAGATTTTCCAATGAAACACATTACAAACTGAATATACATTTTCTAAAATATTTATTTATAATCTATGACAATATGAGAACTAAATAAATCTTTATATATAAGCTATATAAAAAATGTATGGTTCATAATTGTGAATGCTTTTTTATTTAAAAACTAGAGGCCTGATGCTTGCAAATTCGTGCAAGAGTAGGCCTTCCTTCCCCTGGTGCCAGCACCTGGGACCCTGGACCCGGGACCTGGCTCTGCCCTCCTCGGGCCGCCCACAGGCACCCCGGACCCAGGCTGGCTTCCCTCGGGCCCTGGCTTGGTCAGGAAGGACATCCGGAATGATTTCAGGAAGACATCGGGTCTAATTAGCCTATTACCCTTTTATTATTATAGATCATATAATACCATCTGGCTTTATAATAAGAAATACATTAAAACCTAGAGTTTAATCAATTATTGTATTATTCATCAAGTTCTAAGAATTTAACTTTAAGGTTGTTTCCTTCTTTTAGAAGGGGTAAGGAATAAAGATATACTAATCTTTGTTGAGTTTTACATTTGATTAAAATATTTTTTTTATACTTTGACTTGTGCTAGTATCTTAAAATTTACCTTAAAGGTATGCAAATAGTTTTCCAAATTTTGAAAAAGGAATGTAGACTACCACTGTAGTCCACAGAGTTTTCTGGTGAAGTAAATAGAACTATGTGCTAGTTGTATTACTCTACTTATCAATCCAGGTCTGACACTGTGCAAAGTCCTTGCCAGTGGACTAGAACTTCTTGAAACATCTAAACATTCATCAAGCAGGACCTTCCCAGTAGCTAAGAGTATATAGTGTCCTTGCTTTTACTTCTTTAAATTCTCTACATACCGACCAAAATATTTAAAATATTTTACAACTCCTAAGGTTTAGGGCCAGGTGGATGTATAATGTGCAGCAGTAGGGAAAAAAAAGCAAATAATTTATATAGTATCCTAGTCTTTTTGACCACACAGATGGATTAAAAAATTAAAGGTAATGAAAAAATGTTTTTAAAGAAATGTAAAGTAAAGGAGATAGAGCAGAAAGGAAAACCACTGGCACAGAGTTGGATGTAAAATCAAATCACAGATTCTGCCTCCTGCTCCACAAAGAACCAATGGAATAATAAGAGGAAATATGAAAGGAACATTTTCCAGAAAGTGGAAATTTTATGCGAAATATAAACTTTATGGACAGTAGCCATCAAAAGTTTTTTAATTATAAATTGATCATTTTGAAGACTTTGACACTGTAAGTTATCTTCTTTACTATATTAATGGAATCAAAACAAAATATATATCAGAAGTAAGAAACTTTAGATGTAACAATAGAACTCAATCTTGAAAATAAACCCAATGTGTCATCAATATATACCGGTTTTAAAATGCAATGGCTGCTAATACAACCTCCCTGAAAAGAGTCACAGTAAACCCTGAAGCTTTATTTCCCTGCATGTGTATCTTAACCTTAATAATTTCCTTCTCTCACAGGTAAACTATTTACACTTACACTGGAAATGTATTCTAATCTAAAGCCAGCAGCAGACTTTGCGGTCAGAAAAACCAATTCTTTCCATTATGGTGTGTGTATTATATACATCATAATTTCTCTATTCTTTTCCTGAATACTTAAAAATATGACATTAAGATTGCACTTCACCACACACCATATTTTCCAACTATTTTTACCTAAAAAAAATTCTAGTCCTATTTCTAACACTGGTTGAATAATCTTCTGTCAGACCAATCCTTCTGCCTAGAAACAACTCTAAAGTATAAACACATTATAAACAAATAACCAAGCGAAAGTATGGGAAAATGACCAAAAATAGGTTGATTCTGGAAAGGAATCAACACTTAGAATTCTGGAGGAATGGTATTAATTAGCTGCCTGTTTGTTGCAGCTTTTGGCCTAAGGCACGCCTCAATCCACAACATGTAGGACCACTCAAATGCTCGTATGTTCAGGCTTTCTGGTCTGAAGAAGCAGTGAACAGGGTACAAAGTAACAAAAGCCACCAGAAAGTAAGAGGGGAATCCTGAATTCTATATACATTCAGTTCAAATATACGGCTGATCTATGAGCCACCCACATGTGGCAGGGAAAACCCCCCAAAATCCTAGCCAACGGTAAAATAACTAAAGACTTAAACTGCAGCCCAAGAGTTAGTAGTTTAAACCTAACCGTTAATGGCCTGCTACAACAAATGTTAAAAATCTGTATTGTGAAGAATAAAACAGAATCCAGAGTCTCTGTAACGTAATAATCACAGCAATGACTGGGTACAATTCAAAATTACCTCACGAAGAAACAGGAAAACATGACTCAGCCTCAGGAAAAACAATAGATGGAGACTAGCAGAAAGTAACTTGAGATTACAAGTAGCAGACACAATTACACTCAAAATTACACCGAAGGCATAAATGAAAATACACTCGAATAGAAATTATAAACAACAGAGCCCAATTAAAGTCTGAGAACTGAAAAATACGTTTTCTGAAATTTTAAAATTAATTGAAAAGGCTTAAAAAATCAAAAGAGAGGTGACAGAAGAAAAAGTTAGTGAACATCAATATAAGATCACAAATCAAGGGCAAAATTCAAAACCATTTATAATAGACGTAGTGAGTACCAAAGCAACTTCACCCGGAAGGACATAAAAAAGAACAGTTTAATGCAAACACTAGTCCTCTAATTACAAAAAAACAAATACTCAAAAGTGCCCAATTATCTACTTTCTGACCTTTTAACCACCCAATAATATCTGCTCCAGGCCCCACCCTGCCATTTTCCCAGTAGAGTACAGGTATAAACTTGGCCACACAAATCACTATTTGGCCTAATGAGAGATTTATGAAAAAGACAGAGATGAAACGACCATGGTTAGGAAACAATTTGGGGGCTATATTTCTGAACATTATAAATAACTGCTTAGATTTTTAATAGAACCAAAAGTTCCAATGGATAAGGTAAAATTTATACTAAATATATAACATTAAAAAATACAAACTTGAAGTACAAACCATGCTGTGTGCAAAACAGTTTAAGCAAATCATATTAAATGCCAAAAAAAGAGACATGCACCAAAAGAGGCTTATGAAGCTACACAGCAGTATTTTAAAATAAGTTAATATGGCTAAGAAATATAACAACTGACATTCAAAATTGAAAATAAAATACTTTTTAGAAATAGCAAGGAACTTAACTTTTAAAAAATATATATTTTATTGATTTTGTACAGAGAGGAAGGGAGAGGGATAGAGAGTTAGAAACATCGATGAGAGAGAAACATTGATCAGCTGCCTCCTGCACACTCCCACTGGAGATGTGCCCGCAACCAAGGTTCATGCCCCTGACCAGAATCAAACCTGGGACCCTTCAGTCCGCAGGCCGACGCTCTATCCATCGAGCCAAACCGGTCAGGGCTTGAGTGTGATTTTTTAATTTTACTTAGTATTTAAAAGTTTCATGCACATTATGGAGTAAATAAATTTCTATATAGATCACATAATACTGTCATCTCATTAACCGTCTAGGGTATGTATCATGTGACGTGGGTCTTCATTGCAACCTAGATTGCAATCCAGTTTACTGAAGGGCAACTAACCAATTCCTGGGCTGAGGCAGCCCCTAGTTTAACAGTTGAGAGAACAGGAGTTGCCCAGTAGTAATGATGAGGTAATAATGCCCAATGAATCATCATCTTTACTAACCTCATTAATGCACTCACCTGTTAATTGTTTACCTCTGGCTTAAGAAATAGTAAATACTAGGGGTATAATAATTTATTTCTCTTATAGCTGTCATTTCTTAAAGTTCTTAAAAATAATCAAACACTGCATGTCTAACTTGTGTACTTGCGGTAATTATATATACATACTACTTAATACACAGAGGCTATATTCCTTCCCTTCCTTCATGCCAAAGGAAGACAAAAAGAATGATTATTATGCTATTCCTTTTTTAAAAGACTAAGATGTTAAAAGAGTACAACTTTTTTAAAAATCTTACAAATTATTAGGTATAGAGATAGCACTATAATAATTTTAGAAAATCAATTAATTATGGATTTTATATTATACTAGGGGCCTGGTGCACAAAAACTTGTGCACTCGGGGGGTGGGGGTCCCTCAGCCCGGCCTGTGCCCTCTTGCAGTCTGGGACACCTCAGGGGAGATGTCCACCTGCTGGCATGCCTGGTCAGCCTGGGTGAGAGGCTGAGAGCCATTTTCAGGCTGCCCACAGCCCCTTCAGGGTTCGTGCACTGGGAGGTGGGAAGGCTGGTTAGTGCAGGCCTGGATGTTTCCCACCGGAGGGCCCATGATTGCACACGCCTGGTGGCCCCCACCACTGAGGGAACACACCTGGCGCAGAGTTGGGTGGCAAGCCAGGGGCGGATGCTGGTGCAGAATCCCTCGGTGGGGCCCTGCTGCTGAGCAAACACACCCGGGATGGAGCTGGGCAGTGAACTGGCTTCGGATTCTCCGCACTGTGCAGCAGACGCTCCCGCACACCCTGTGGAGACCCCTGGGGGGCGGATGAAGGTAGCGGACCCTGGATGGGTGCTCCTGCACACTCCCAAGGAGGCCCCTGGGACAGAGCCAGGCAGCAGACCCAGGACAGGCACTCTTGGACACCCCACGGAGGCCCCCAGGGCAGAGCCAGGCAGTGGACCCAGGACGGCTGCTCCTGCACACCCTGCAGAGGCCCCGTGCTCCTGCATGCCCTGGGGAGGCCCCCAGGGGGTGGAGCCAGGCAGTGGACCTGGGACAGGCGCTCCTGGATACCCTTCGGAGGCTCCTGGGGGCGGAGCTAGGCAGCAGACACAGGACAGCTGCTTCTGGACGCCCCGAGGAGGCCCCAGGCCAGACCCCCCCTCCCACTGAGCTGACACACCTGGCACAGCTATGCCGGCTGGCCGTGGAGGCTCCCAGTGCAGAGCCGCCCTGCCAGCCTCCATCTTGGCTGGGTTAATTTGCATACAGCTGCTCTGATTGGCTGGTGGGTGTGGCTGTGAGCAGAGGCTCAGCCAGCCTAGGCAGGCAGTTGCAACAGAAGACTTTGGCTGTTGGCCTCCATCTTGGCTGGGTTAATTTGCATACAGCTGCTCTG
>PVJC01053920.1:0-10658 GCA_004026665.1 Murina feae | reverse complement strand
TCTCTCACTGATATTTCTAACTCTCTATCCCTCTCCCTTCCTCTCAGTAAAATCAACAAAATATATTTAAAAAACACACAAACATATCCTTGGATTGAGGATTAAAATAAACAAATAAGCAAACAAACAAATAAACAAATAAATAAATATTTTGGACATATTTTATAGTATAGCTTTTTCGGTATCAAAAGCCACTGTGAAAGTTCACTTGACAAAGTATTTTTTGTTGTTGTCTAGTGTTATCTAATGAAGATACTTACAAAGATTGACTCTTGGTAATGCCAAAGAGTGCCAGATAATTCTTAAATTTGTTACTAAGAGTCTACCTAAAAGCAACAAAAAAATAGGTTACCTTAAGTAACAGCTTATTTTTGCAATACAAAATAAGGTGAATCGGGCCTAAACCAGCAGTCAGATATCCCTCTCACAATCCTGGACTGCTGGCTCCTAATTGCTCACCTGCCTGCCTGCCTGCCCCAAACTGCTCCCCCCTGCTGGCCTGGTTGCCCCATGCAACCTGCTTGTTCAGTCATTTGTTGGTTCCTCACTAACCCCCCTGCTGGCCTGTTTGTAGGCAGCCATCTTGTGAGGGTGTGAGGGTTAATTTGCATATTACCTCTTTATTATAAAGGAGTAGCATATTATGATAACTTTGAGAAACCCTAAAATAATAAAACACTCTTAACTTTGTTTAACACAACATTTCTTCAACAAATTATAATCATAGAACTCTTCTATGAGTAATCTATAGCCAGGTTATACTCCTTCCTCCCTGAAAACCCCTAGAATATCTAAAATCAGGCTAAACCTGTATGAATGTTGGGGTGAGATGAGATAGGAGATTCCAAAAACAAAGAAAGGTGTCCTCAAGAGAAGCTGCAGAACATTACATGGTATGCTTGACAAATGATAAGTAACCCAGCCTGGCTAGAGTGGAAGGTTCACACAAGATCATAGGAGAGTAGAGATTGCATTTATGTGTTGGGGTCAAACAGAAAACAGATGGCACACTCAAATTAGAATAACTGAGGTTTCTATATAAAGGATTTATTACAAAGGTATGGTGGGCTGTCAGGAACCATAAGTAAATATAGCATATCTGTACCACCCAGGCCCAGAGGGACAAGGATAGGGAGCAGTTAACCAAATGAAGGAACAAGGTCTTAAAGAGCCAAATGTGTTAAGAGGAAAGAATGTGGGGTTCTTCCAACCAGAAGCTAGAGTGCACAAGGAGGCCTTCGATGTAGTCTATATAGTTTCTCAGGAGAAAGGATGGAGAAGGTGCTGAGTCTGGGGGGACTAATGGAGGACAGTAGCACATGCAAGAAAGGTTGTTTGTGGACAAAGAGTTTGCCTTATAAAACCACTGACCAAATCTGATTATCTGTTTTTCTGTTCTTGGTACATCTCCCACAAGTCTCTTATGTTGCCTCTGTCCTGCTAAAGGACCCCATTGTACAAATCCAAACCCAGTGTTCCAAGCATGGACTTTTCTCCCTGTCTTCCCAAACACCAAGATATAATTCTCCCTGTTTCTCTTAATCTCCCAAACACTGAAATATGGCTGTTTCATTCTCATATAGCGTCAGTGTGCAAAGCTAATCTGATAATTGCATGTCAGAGCACTTACAGTTGAAACGGATCAAATGTGCTAATCTTTTGGGATATTTATAGTTTTAACATGGGACTTCTGAACTTGAGAGTGACTTAGCTTGGTCATTTTCACATTTCTGGAAAGGATGGGAAAGAAATAGCTAGAAGGCAGGATTCTTCTCCCCTCCCCCCTTTTAAAAAATCCTTACTCCAGGATAGGTTTTTTAAAAAAATGATTTTACAGAGGAAAAAGGAGAAAGAAAAACATCGATGTGAGAAATATCAATCGGTTGCCTCCTGTACTGTCAGTCCAATTGGGGATCAAACCCACAACCTAGATATGTGTCCTGACCTGGTATCGAACCCTCATCCTCTTGGTGTTCAGGATGATGCTCTAATAACTGAGCCACCTGGCCAGGACCTCTTCCTTTTTTTACTTTCTTATTAGCCAGAAGCTCTGTATACTCCTGTAAAATTCCATTTTCTGAGCAACTGTTTCTGAGGTGTGTTATTTTATTAACAGTAAGATTTCTGGCCAGGAAGATGTTTTTTCCTCCCTACCTCGCTGGGTATTGCACTCAGCGAGTACCCCTAGTCTTTGTTTGGACTAGTGGATGGAATGTCACATAAGAACTCCTGCCAATCTGTATGAGACCAAAACTTTCTCTTGGCTTCCTTAAGTTAATTCAGGTTTTTTCAAGATCTGACCATCTAGAGATTATTATTCCATCCCCAAAGGCACACACTAAGATTTCTTGTTTGCTGCTAGGTCTTGATACTCATTCTCACCTGGTCTTGGCGAATACTAGGAAGCATTTCAGAAATGTGATCTAAGCATTCTTTTAATGATGGGCTCTAGCTATTGACAGGATTCACCTGTAGCTGGTGATGATGCTAGGTTCTCCTCACAGAGAAGAAAGGTTCATAAATGAACCTGCTGTTCACATCCCATCCCAGAATAGACCAGAAGAAAGGCCCAGAGAGGAATCAGCCACTCAAATGCTGCAGTGAGCACGTTATGCCAGGAAGGGTTACTGTTCTGTCTCTAGGATTTACGATCCTTCTTACTTGAATGAGGTCTGCTCCTTTTCCTCACTTTTTCTTTTCAATAAGAGGTTTATGTCCCAACCTACTAAACCTCCTCTCCCCGCCAAAACCGTTTTAGATAAGCTAAGCTGCCCACTCCTCACTTCCTATTTTTTATCTTGAAGAACAGTAGTGATGCATCTAACACCTGCTGACCACTGGTCATTGGATCCATACAGCTGCTTGGGAAAATTTTTGAGGGGAGGGACTCGAGGGTCCAGCCCTGTTGCTCCTCAGTGACATGCACAGACGTCCCACGGTATTTTCTGAACTGAACCTATAACTAGACTCATAATACAGCACTGAATTTGCTCTCCACATGTCCATCTCTAGGTGTCAGTCTTAGGGATTGTGCATTACCCTTGGATTTCTTAAAAGGAAGCACTGCTCCATGTAGCACAGTTATGACCTATTTATGTTCCACTACCACCTACTCTTTTTTGGGGGGAGGCAGATCCTAAAGTCAGAACTATCTCATGACCCTTGAAAACAGACCTCCTGGACTTTTAACAGTTACATTGGATGAAGCTGATGTCAGGGTCAGGGCTTACCGAAGGCCCAGAGCTCTGAGGGAAGAACCTGTATTCCCTCGCTACAGGTTTAATACCTACCCCTTTTTCCATTTCAGTCTGAGAAAAGTCTTATGTGGATTTAATGCTCCCACTCTCAGAATTACATATAATGCTTTTCATATCTTATTCTCCACCCAATATAAACCAGAAATATAAAATGTATTAGATAATATACTCACCTCTATCCCCATTATTTCCTTTGGTGTCTTCAATTGAATCTAAACAATCAATAAGGACTTCTCCAGGTCTTGTTTTCATTTGTCTAAAATACATATAAATATTTTAATTTCAAAGCTATAATACACCCACTTAAATCTAGTTAGGGAGAAAAAAGACATATACCTATAAAACAGCCAAGAGTATAAAGGATACAGTACCAAATGCTCATGCATTCAAAATAAGGTATTCCAAACTCCAAGAACCTGGAGATAAAGTGTGACTGGACTGATCAGTGCATGGAGAGTAGCCAGAACTAGGAGGAGAGGTAGGACTTGGAGGGGAAGGAAAGGGGAGAGAGAGAAGGGAGAAAGGGAGCAAGGTACATGAATAAGAAACAATAAGGGAATGTGAGGCAACTGGCCTGGCTGGAGAGGAAGGTCCATACTGAGAGGCAGTGAGAAATATAGTTGGGTTAGGGAGTAAGAACTAGATTATGAAGCTCCGGAGAACCATAAATGCTAGTCATAGGAATGGGCCTTTTCCTGTGGGCAGTGGAGAACCCCAGAGGTTTCTGAACAGAGGAAAGTATGGAAGGAAAGCAAAGCATCACCAGGACGTTGTGAACAATTAGAAACAGGAGACAAAAGAAAGTAATGAAGAATGTTTTGCTGATAGAATGCATTCCAGTAAAACCTAGCAGAATATGTAGGAGAGTCTTCTAAGACATTCTCCACAGAACCAACTCAATTACTTATTGAAAACACAGATATGGTCATTTCACTTCCCTGCTTCAGTCTTCCCTGTCACCCGACTGCCTGGAAAACAAAGTCCAAAATCCCCAGTTGAACATTTCACAACCCGACTAATCTATTTTTCTATTTGTACCAACAACCTACACCCTCTACCTGCCAGACACTGCCTTCTCGCCAATGAAGTTTATACTTCCAAGACTCTGCCTTTTCTTTTTTTCTTCCTGGAATAAAAAAAATAAAAGGCAGAGTTTTCCTCCTGTTTTCATTGACTAGGCTCTGACCATTTTTCCAAGCTCAATTCAAATATTCTTTCTTTTTTGAGGTCTTTCTCAGGCAGAATCAACTATTCTGTTTCTAGGGTTCCCCAACTTTTTGTTCATGTTTTTTTGGATAGTATTTATCACATTAAAAAGAATAGTTGTCGCCCTAACCGGTTTGGCTCAGTGGATAGGATAGAGCGTCGGCCTGCAGACTGAAAGGTCCCAGGTTTGATTCTGATCAAGGGCATGTACCTTGGTTGTGGGCACATCCCCAGTAGGAGGTGTGCAGGAGACAGCTGATGGATGTTTCTCTCTCATTGATGTTTCTGACGCTCTATCCCTCTCCCTTCCTCTCTGTAAAATATCAATAAAATATATTTAAAAAAATAGTTGTCAATGTCTATCTCCTGCATTAGAATGGGGGAAAGAAAAGGAGATAAATAATTTCCTATTATTTTGTATCTCTAGCTATTAGCTAGAACATAGTAAACATTTGTTTAAATGTTTAATAACTTAAAATATTCATGAAATGGATGTTTTCTTGGATCAAGAATCCCCCAAGAATAACCGAAAAAGTCATAGAATGTGTGCAATATGTTACTATAGTTTGTAATATCATAAATTCTCTTCCCCTTTAACTCCTTAAAGGTTCTAAGACCATGCTAGTATTATACATTTAGCCACGAATACGGTAAGTCTTGAATGGTAACATTTCATTTTCCCATCTAATTAGGTTCTGTTCATAAGGAATCATAAGTGGCTAATAAGTCCCACGTCATTAACTCAGGAACCTTAGCTTTACTGTTTTCCAACATGTAATATCCAAATGGGCACTTTCCCTGGGCTTTTGGGCAAGAGATTTCTAACTCTTCTCTCTTTAAAGCATGAAAGCTCCCAAAAACGTCTGTTTGAGAGGCTCCGAAAGGGGCTCCTTCTTCCTATTGGCGATTTAGATGAATGTTTGCGCGGTGCGGAGCTTTGGAGGATGCTCACGCCCCCCGCCCTCGCTGTGCCTGCGGAAGACTCCAGCCCTGAGCGGCAGCCTTTACCTAAGGGCTCGCCACGCCGGTCGGTATTCTAGGCCTAGTTTTAGAGCCCGTTCCCCGCGTCCCTGCCCTCGTCCTCCCGCCCCGGCTCGCTCGGGTCCCGCGTGGTGCCCGCGGGGCTGGGGCTCAGCTCCCACAGGCCCCCGGCCAGGATCGTGCCGTTTAGACGCGTGTGACGGTCTCGCCGGCCCCGCAGCGCCGCAGTGTGCGGCCAGCCTAGGGGTTCCCGAGGGGCCCTCAACAGGCTTAAGCGCACTGGCACCCTCCTCGCCCGGGCCGCAGCCGTCGGGGTGCAGGCTCCGCCCGCTGGTCCGGAACCCGCCGCGGCGCCCCCTGGGGGCTCCAGGCCGCTGTGGGATGTCCGGGACTCACTGCGGGGACACGTCGAAGCGGACGTCCCGGTCCTCCCAAAGCGCGTCCAGCACAGACATGGTGACCGAGGCCCCCCGCGGGCCCTCTCCACAGACGGGGAGGCCGAGCGGCGTCTCGCCGGCTCCCAGGCAACGGGGCGCCTCTGTCGCTGCGTCTACGGCGGGCCCCGAGGCCCAAGCTTCGTGAGGCAGCGCGCGCTTTCCCCGGCGCCGGCGCGTCCGTAAGTTAATGGGAGGCTCCAGGCGGGGTTCCGCGGCTCCGGTTCGCCAAGCTGGCCCCGGGCCCAGGAACGTGTGCTTGGCCTCTGAATGACCTCCTGGCTCCCAAACACACATGCCTAGGCATCCCCCCTCACCCCCGTTTCTCTACATTGCCAGAAAGTGGAGCCGTAAAACTCTAAATTCCCTTCCCGGCCCCGCTGGGGGCTGGCCCTGCCAACCTAGTCTGGGACCTCAGGCCACTTTGGCTCCTTTCGCCCGCCCCCGGCCAGGCAGGGCTCAGAGCCTCGGAGGGCCCCCTGTCGGTCTGCAGCTCTGTTTCCTCCGATCTCAGCGTGGCCCGCCCTTTGTCGCTTAGGCCTCAGCTCAAATGTCCACTGAGGGGTCCCTGACCCTTCCTCCACTTACTGCAGTGGTTCTCAACCTTGGCTGCACATTAGAATCCCCTGGGAATCTTTTTAAAATCCTGATTTCCAGGCCTCAGCCTCCGGAAATTCTGTTTCTTTGTTACGGGGTGGGGCCACAACATTAGTAACAAAGAAACAGAATTTCTGGAGGATGAGGCCCAAAATCAGGATTTAAAAAAAATTCTCCCGTGATTCTAATGTGCAGCTAAGGTTGAGAACCACTGACCCTGTGAGCATCCCTAAGGACCGGGCCTGACCTACCTAGTTACTTTGCACAGTGCCCAGCCCAATGCAGGCACTCAATAAATACTTTTTTAATAGATCAATGTGCTTTTCTTCTCTCAATAAATGATTTTTTTCTTTTCCTTTTTTTTTTTTTTGAATTTAGACATTTAATTATGCATATTCCTTTTACATTAATTCCAAAGAATGGAACATGAGCCTTTTCTCTCACCCTAGGTTTCTACCCCTATCTTGCTCGCTTGCTAGCGGTTTGTTTTTAAAAGTATATATATTTCCATCCATTTAAGAGAGGAAGGGAGAGGGAGAGAGGGATAGAAACATCGGCGATGAGAGAGATGTTAATTGGCTGCCTCTGATATGCCCCACAGTGGCGATTGAACCCACAACTTGGGAACATGCCATTAGGGGAATCAAACTGTGACCTCCTGGTTCATAGGCTGATGCTCAACCAATGAGCCAGGCGGGCAGGGCCTAGCTGTGTTTTCTGACCCATCAAGGGGCTAATCCAACATTAGCCCAGATGGATGTCAGAATTGTTGTATGCCAGTGGCTCCTTTTTATCTTTCATTTGCCCCGCCCCCCCTTTTAATGTTTTAAAAAATTTTTATTTTAGAGAAAGAGGAAAAGAGAGGGAGAGTGATACATCTATTTGTTGTTCCACTTATTTACGCATTCATTGATTGATTCTTGTTTATGTCTGATCAGGGATGAAACCCACATCCTTGGCAGATGGGGACTATGGAGGGTGGTGTGAAGTTGGAGTGGGTGGAGAATGTGTAAACGTTTCTCTAGAACAATAGTGACATCTAGTGGCAAATCCTTGTACTAGACTACATTAAACGGTGGGTGTGGATTCTCTATTTGAAGGAGAAAAGTACTGTTAACCATTAATCAGACCCGATTAAATAAAAATTTACTGAGTGCCTACTATGCACTGGAACTATGCTAGTACTTTCATAGATGTTATTTCTTTATATTATTTTATATTTCCCCCACATGACCAGGCACTAAATTAATTCTGCATATACTAATGTCATAGAGCAGCTATGGCATCTGAACCCCTAAAATTATAGGCAAAATGTGTGTGTGTGTGTGTGTCTTTAGGGTAATGGACCTTAGCTTTTATAATATACTCACATGGGTTCCATGCTCCCATGACTCTTGACATTGCTACCTAACTGTATGTTTCTAACAATGCTGCTATCATATACTTTGGACTAGCTTCATCAATCTCTTTTTCTCTGGAAGTTGCCATTTTTTTTCTGGCAAACAACATTCGCCTTAGGTTAAAAAAAACTTTAAACGACTTGAATGAAAAAAGAAAAGAAAGGTAAACAGGACAAAAAGGCAATATGAATAGAGTTCGGTAACATTGCACAGTGGAGAGAACATTGGCATATCAACAAGTCCAAATCCATTACTTCTGCCCATCTGAGCTTAATCAAGTTAGCTGACCTTTGAGTCTCAGTTTCCTCATGTGTGAAATGGAAATACTGATATCAGAGAATTGTTATAAGAATTGAATGATGGTGATGAGTTTTTAGATACAACCAAAAGTGCGATCCATGAAAGAAAAAAAGTTGGAATTTATTGAAGTTAAAAACTCCTACTATGCAAAAGAGTCCATTAAGAGAATAAAAAGACAAGCTGAGAAAATATCTGAAAAATGCATGTCTGATAAAGGATTTGTCTTTAAAATGTCCAGAATCCACTGAGAAAACTTATGCTTATAAGTCTAATAATGATAATTTATTATATAAACAAATTTTATTTATAGCTTTTATATTTTTCTTAATTATAAAATGATATACACAATCAGCATGGAAAACAGAAAAATGATAGAAAAATATCCAATTTATTCCATTAATAATTGCTAACATTTTAATATATTTCTTTCATTTTGATACCATTAGTTGGCTGATGTTTAAAGTTATCCTTTTCTCAACCTCAAGGGGCCTTGATTTCTACCAAGAAGGAGGACCCCCTTTCCAACACAGGTGTAGAATGTCAAGCCTGGTCCATAGATGACATCAGCCAAGCTCTATAGCCAAATCTGGGTCAGGGTTAGAAAGAGAAGGTGGATGCACTCCTCTGCAGTGTGCTTTTTGGCCTCTCCTGCCTCTGAGCAGATCTTGTGTTTCGGTGTGTGCACATGTACAAGGAGAGTGAGTGAGTGAGCAGGCACATACACTAGGAAAGAAAGAGGGCTGAGAGTTTATGGCTGAGGCTTAGTGATTGCCCTGCTGGCTGCCCTCTAGGCAGAATGGCTCTGAGAAGCTGTTGGCTGGGGCTTTTGCCATATCTTTGGAACATTTTTATTGAAATATAACATAAATACAGAAAAATGTGTAAATCATAAGTATACAACTGGGATTTTCAATCTGAATGTACCTAGATCAAGAAGTATTATCAGCATCCCAGAAACCCCTTCCTCCAGTGACTGCCTGCCCCAATGAGTGACGACTTCTAATACCATCGATTATTTTTGTTCGCTACACAGACCTTTTCTTTCTATAATGGACTTTCAAAGGGAATTATTGTACCTTCATGAGAACTCTGAAAAGAGTAGCGTTGCAGCTGATGTAAATAACATGGAACCAGAGTTCCACCCAGGGGATGAGGCCTGTGGGCTGATGAGGAAAGGCATCATTACAGCTGTGTCATGGCATTGCAACTCGGCTTTCTTGGCTTCATTGGGATGTGACATGACCGCTGATTGAAGTCCTGTCCAATCCATGCCTGATCTACCGCTTTCTTTTATTATTGTTATTTTTTAAA
The DNA here is from genome assembly GCA_004026665.1 of Murina feae. NCBI lineage: Eukaryota > Metazoa > Chordata > Mammalia > Chiroptera > Vespertilionidae > Murina > Murina feae. The sequence continues at coordinate 1,172 of PVJC01053920.1, read as the reverse complement.
GTTGTATTTATTGATTTTTGAGAGGGAGGGGGAAGGAGAGAGAAACATTAATTTGTTGTTCCACTTATTTATGCGCTCATTGGTTGATTCTTGTATGTGCCCTGATGGGAATGTAACCTGCAACCGTGGCATGTTGGGACAATGCTTTAACCGACTGAGCTACCTGGCCAGGGCCCTGATCTACTGCTTTAAATCTTGCCCGTCCAACTTCAATATACCAACTCTGATCAGTTGCTTTAATTCACATCCTGCCAGACAGAATTAATCTCCACAGCCTGCTCCTTGTCTCAAGCCTTGTCTGCTTGATGACTCCTAAGTTGCTGCCTGCCCTGATGCTGCCCACTATGACCTCAACTAGGCACTATTGCTCCTCATTTGTAGCAAGACTTTAGAAAATTAGAGAATAAAATATAAGAAGGAAGAGTCAAAGAACTGAAAAGGATAGGAATGCATAGGTATATTTCTTTTTGCTTTTGATAATTTTTAAGACAGTTAACTTCCCAGTTACCTTATTTAGACTAGATTAAAGACCAAATCAGGGGAGTCAAAATATGTCTCAAACTTCATATTAGACTATTTTTAAAGAAGATATACTAACTCATCACACATAGATCAAAGTCAAAAGTTCCCTATACATTTTTGTTCGAAGTTATATATCTATTCTCTGCACAATTTTAATTTTTTCACATGTTCTGCACATCTCTCCTGTTGCTGGTTGGAAATCTTTAACACAGCCTAAAATGCTATTTTAAGACAGTCAATGTTAGGAGGAGTACTTGAGGATTTTGTAGGGTTTTGTATGTAATGTACAGCCTAATGAGTTGCAGGGAGTTGAAGATACACATAGGGTGAGTGTGATTTACAACATCCTTTATAATTTAGAATACAGGAGGTGGCGTTGGAAGAGACCTTAGAGGTTAAAGAGATCAATCTCCTACTCAGTGAAGTAATCCCTTTGACAATAACCTTGATAGATGGATTTTTAACATCTGCTTGAAATTTTTCAATAATTTCCAGTGATGGGAAACTCACTGCTTATCTAGGCAGGTCATTTTATTTATTCCCAGTTTGAATGATCATAACACTCTCCTTTATAACGATTTGAGGTCTGCCTTTTTGCAACTACCTTCCAGGAAACCAAATTATTTCCTCAGGAATAATACAGATAAGAT
>PVJC01053919.1:0-10665 GCA_004026665.1 Murina feae | reverse complement strand
CCTCAGATGCAGCTGGGGGCAGGTCCCCAGTGGCGACACACACACATACACACACACACACACACACAAAAGGCGCCTGGCAGACTGGGGCCATCATAGGACATCCACTGAGGGGTCCCAGACTGTGAGAGGGCACAGGCCGGGCTGAGGGACTCCCTCCACCCCGAGTGCACAAATTTTTGTGCACCGGGCCCCTAGTTTCATATAATACTGGTTGGGTGGTGATGAACTCCTTTAGCTGTTTTTTGTCTGTGAAGCTCTTTATCTGATCTTTAATTCTGAATGATAGCTTTGCTGGGTAAACTAATTTTGGCTGTAGGTTCTTGCTGTTCATCACTTTGAATATTTCTTGCCATTCCCTTCTGGCCTGCAAAGTTTCTGTTGAGAAATCAGCTGATAGTCGTATGGGTTCCCCCTTATAGGTAACTAACTACTTTTCTCTTGCAGCTTTTAAGATTCTCTCCTTGTCTTTTGCTCTTGGCATTTTAATTATGATGTGTCTTGGTGTGGCCTTCTTAGGTTCCTTTTGTTTTGGGTCTTCTGCGCTTCCTGGACTTGGAAGTCTATTTCTTTCACCAGGTGGGGGAAGTTTTCTGTCATTATTTCTTCAAATAGGTTTTCAATATCTTGCTCTTTCTCTTCTTCTGGCACCCGCACCCCTATAATTCTGATGTTGGTACGCTTGAAGTTGTCCCAGAGACTCCTTATACTATCTTCATACTTTTTGATTCTTTTTTTCTTTTCTTTTTTCTTTTGGCTTTTCTGACTGGGTGGGTTTTGCTTCTTCATATTTCATATCTTTGACTTGATTCTTGCGATCCTCTCGTCTGCTGTTGGATCTCTGTATAATATTCTTTATTTCAGTCAGCGTATGCTTAATTTCTAGCTGGTCCTTTTCAAATTTATCAGCGGTTTCTAGAAAATTCTTGAAAAACCTAATAACCGTGGTTTTGAACTCTATATCCAGTCGTTTGCGTTCCTCCATTTCTGTCATTTGTGACCTGCTTCTTAGTCTCCGCATTTTGGCTTTCTGAGTATAGGGCCCAGTGATTCAGCCTCCCCAATCACCAGGGGTGGACACTCTTGTTGGACGCCTTTGAAGGCTGGGTACACAGTCTTGTAGTTATCACTGGGAGGAAATGATCTGCAGGCTTTTCTCCTCCTTGTTTGGGGTTTAGATCTTTTGGAGTTCTGTCCCAGCTGCAGACCCTTAGGTTGTGCTGAAGGCAGGCAGGCACACAGCTTGGGTGGGGTTGTAGGTGGGATGGGGCGGGGTCTCAGAGTCACCGGGGCGGAGCAACCCACAATGGCTGCCGCAGTTTCTCCGGGTTTGGCATCTCCAAGCCCTGGGGTCTGTGTGCGCCTCTCAGTCCCCAAATCTCCGCGTCAGTGATTGCTGCGAACAGCTCTGCTAGAACGCCACTGGTCTTCTCCTCCGTTGCCCTACAGCCCATCTCGCATTCAGTGCGACCCTGGAGTTTATAATCTCCTTCCAAGCCGTGGACCGAGTGCAGCTGCCGCTCCTTTTCACTTGCGCCGCTGCGCTGCCTCCGTTCCGCGCGTCTGTACCTCTCAGTTTTGGCGCCGGGAGCTTCTACTCAGTCTCAAAGCCCTCCTTTTCTTGCCTTCTAGTTGTAAAGCTTCCCCTCCCTTGGTTCTGGAGGATGGCCGTTTATCTGTATAGTTGTATTTTTAAAATGTAGTTGTGGAGGCTGCACTTTTAGGTATATACCTCATGCCGCCATCTTGGTTCTCCAGGAAACACTTTTAAAAAGAAACATGTTTTATTCTTGGAAAAGGTTTTCAGAAGGGTGGGTTTATCATTCACTCACCCACCCATTAATTCATTTATTAAATAGGACACACTTGCTAATGGATGCCTGCTTTCTCATTCACTCCTGTGTTGTCAGATGTGCACACTTTTTTCTATTTTCTCTGGCTCTTTGGGTGTCATGGGCAGATGGACATGTCTAAGGAACTTGTACCACTTACATATGCAGATTTCTTAGGTAACATTGTTTGACAGTAGTGTCAGTGGGCCCCTGAACACTAATGGGAAGTGCTCAAGAAAGTTCCACAGGAGAAGTAAGTTTGTTAATTGTTTTCTTTCTCTGTTGGGCAGGTGACTCCCTATGGAACAGCAAAATAGAGACAGCGGTAATGACCAGCTCCTGGAAAAGTGAAGCAGATTGTTGGAGTGAAGTACTCAGTCCCTGAATCCCGATGTTAGCAGAGGCCTGTCATCTACTTTCCCTGCCTTCTGATGAGGCAGCATTGCCTTCTGCCATCCAGGGAGAGCCAGGCAGGAGGGTCATGTTGTTGGATAGTCACTTGGCTCCAATTCTCATTTCCACCATCTCATTTGCATCTCACCCTTGGCAGCTCTTTCTTTCCTGTGTTCTGTCTGACCCAATATGAACCTCAGCTCGTGTGTGTGTGTGTGTGTGTGTGTGATCCTCCTTCTATTTTTCATCTCCCCAGTTCTCACATGAGACATCTGAGTATGCAGTAGAGTAGAATGAACTGCAGACTTGGGGTAAAATGCAGGTTTAGATGGACATTAGATATTGCTTATCCTGCACACCTTCTTCCTCTCCCTTTGGTTCCCCAACCCACACTCAAGGACTCTCAGTCTTGGAATAGGGGAGATGTTGGTGCTTATTTAGACTCCTTAAAGCCCCCTAAAAGCTAAAACAAGGGGGCCCTTTCTGCAATTACTAGAGCACCAATAACTGGCAGATATTTCAACCTTTTAATTTGTTTTTATCCTCTCATACCAATTAGAACAATTCATGCCAACCCTTAAAAGGAAAAAAAAATGGCCAGTTGGGTTTAAAAATCATTATACTCATATGGATTTATTAAGGTAGATAAACTATTTAGCTGTCAATAGATTATATTTAGTCACAGTTATTATACTGTTTAACAAATATAAATTTTTAGTGTAGACCACTGAAGAGGAAAACAAAAATTAGCCCATTTCCCCAGGTCATCTCTGTTAATATAGATTTTGGTTACTTTTTGCTACTTTTCTTTTTCAGGCTTGCCAGGATTATAGGGGAAAAATAGCATCAGGCTCAGGACCAAGGATCCTGACCTGGATCCAGCAGTGGGACCCAGATCACCAAATCACAAATCAGGAACTGGCAGAGGTAAGGCAACGGAGCAATTGAAGGTAGGAAAGTCTCTGAGAAAAGGGTGGAATTAAAGGTGGTTCAAGGACAGGATTCAAGAACAACCATAGAATATGTCAGGCCCAGGAAAGGACAAGCATGGGAAAAACCCATGGGAAACTTAGCAACGAGACCAGGGAAGAGAATCTGTGGGTGTCATGGATCCAGATGATGTGGCCCAGGAGGTGTTTGCCATGGCAGAGCTCTTCTGGGGGTCCTCAGGACCCTCCTGTGGGTGGGCCTCTGCTGGTCCACAAAGCCTAGAGCTTTGTAGGCAGCTGCTGGTAGCACATTCAGTCAGGAGGCAGTTTCTGTGGTTAGTAGAGTCCATGACCTCCTGGCTCTATAAGGATGGCTAAGAGGTCAGTCTGTACTCTTTCGTCTATGAGGCTTATGTAAGGTTAAAGGACAGGATACCAAGAACAGAAGATGTGCTATAGACAATTTGAATTTTCTGTTACTTGCATCCAAAAACATCCTAAATAACCATTTTGCATGTGTGTGTGTGCATGTGTGCACATGCTCTATATTTTAATGTACAGTAAGTCCCCACTATTATCCAGAGGTTCTTGGAACTGCAGGAAGTGATATATATAGCAAAACCGATTTTAACACAGGTTAATTTTTAAGCTCCTACAGCCTCTCATCAACATTATAACAAAACGATGTCGAACAAAATTACTTTATTTGAGGACCTGCTTTATACAGATGTAAAAGACAAATTCTGAAAGGCTATATAAACAAAAAGTTAAAGGATATTATCATAAAGGAGGTTATGAGTGATATTTTCCTTGTCTATATACATTTTTATTTATTTATTTATTATTATTATTTAATCATCACCCAAAGATATTTTTCCATTGATTTTTAGAGAGAATGGAAGAGAGAGGGAAAGACAGAGAAAAATATCAGTGTGAGAGAAGCACATTGATTGGTTGCCTCCTGCACACAGCCTGAAAGGGCCCTGTCTGGGAAGGAGCCCACAACTGAGGTACATGCCCTTGACCGGATTTGAACCCAAGACCCTTTGATCTGCAGGCCAACGCTCTACCCACTGAGCCAAACCAGCTGGGGCTATATACATTTTTAAATTTAAACAATGAACTTGTCATACCAGCCAAGGTTCTTGCAAGCAATAGAAACTGACCAAGTCTGATTTCAATGGAAGAGAAACTTATTGACATGATATTGGGAACTCACAAAAACACCTGGCAGTCTACTAAACCAAGTAGGAAGGAAGTCAGTAACCAGTGAACCCCAAATTGCACCTGGAACCAGTCTGGTGAGAACACTGCCATTGCTTCTACTAACCCCTGGTCACCATGGCTCATAGTGCTGCCCACCTTAAAAGCTGGGCACCACCATTGCTTACCCAGAAGCTCTTCTACCTTCATCTGTCACAAAAGCCTGGAGAGCTCACGTCTGTTTGACAGGGCTTGGGATATTTCCCCACACCCAAGGACAGAGGAGCTGGGAAAGTGAGAATCTGAACTTCCCGCTTCTATAGTGGTGGACTAGATCTGCTCCCAGCAGTGAGGAGTTCTCCAAGTAGAGAAAGTCAAAATAAAATTTTAAATCTTCCTTTTTACTTATAAGTAGAGGCCCGGTGCATGAAATTCATGCATGAGTAGGGTCCCCAGGCCTGGCTGGTGATCAGGGCTGCTTGGGGGCTTCTGGCTGCCAGCTGGGACCTTCCTTCATTCTGTGCCACCCCCTGGTGGTCAGCACCCACCAAAGCAAGCAGTCGAACTCCTGAGGGGACAATTTGCATATTAGCCTTTTATTATATAGAATATTATTATTTGTACTTATTTATTTTTTTAGATATAATTTTTTTAATTGTCTAAAGTTTTACATAAGTCTCCTTTTCCCCCTGTAGGATATTTTAAAAGTAATAAGGCAAAACAAAACTCTGACCAATTCCAAACCAAATCAAAACAAACCAAACAAAAAGCTTAACATAAGTGTAACTACTTTAAGGACGATCACTATTTTTTTAAATAGGAAAAATGGATGTGCAGATATTAGACACATCTGAGGAAAAAACAATTTTTAAGAAGTTATCTAAATGTATGTACATATTAGAAACACACACCTCATATTTTCTGGTTTTCTAACCAAAAGTTTGATTTAGAATACCTGCCATTTTTTCTACATCTCTGATGAATTTATTGTCACTGAAATATATTTCTTCTAATGTAGCAACAGGTAAATTAGATATAGTTTAATATTCTAATAAATTAGATCTAGTCTGATGTTTTAAGCAGCTTCTTATAAGCATAGTTAGTAGTGTAACAAAGAGTGCTTCTCCACTCAGTAAAATTTCTTTGCCATCAAAAATAGAATTTTTTAAAATGTCAAGAATAATATGTACTCAATGATACATTTTACTAGAATTAGCAACAACTTTACTTGCACATGCAATTTAGAGTAAGATTCAAAAAAATCCAAAGACCTGGAATAATTAAATGTATTTGTGTTTATCTTTCACATTTTCTTTCTCATGTTTCCTGAGTACAAACACCAGAACAATTTTCTCGAAAATGCCAATTTTATTATGTCATTCACATGCACAAAACCTTCCTGTACCTCTCTGTGACTTTAGGAAAAATACAACCTCCTGAGCTGGTATTAAGACTTCTCTTCGGTGTGGCAGCCCCAAATCCGCAGCCGCATCTCACACTGTTGCTATGTGAACCTGTAGGTAAGGCCAGTGGGTCACTGAACAATCTTGTGCTTGTCTGCCTCTATGCCTGTGTTCATTCCATCTTCTCTACCTAAAAAGCGTTCACCAGCTCTTCCTATCCATATCCTTTTTACTTTTCTCTAAAATTTGGGCTCAGATCTCACGTTCTATAGGAAATCTCTCTCGGCCCAGCTGAGTCAATCTTTTGAATTCCTACAGCAAAAGCCATCCAGCTTTCTGTTCTTACCAATGATGTCAGGGTGTGAGGCATGTCACAATTTGTTACCCCTAATTATTAAAGCTGGATATTATAAATTTTAAGCTAATTAATCAAAGTAATCTTAAGATTCTCTCCCACATTAACACTACTATCCATCGCCTGAGTCCTGAGGGGCTTTCTGGATGGGGTGCAACCTCTATAGATAGCACCGGTGATTACCCATCACTGTGGGTCTGCCTGATTCCAAGTGCAGCACCTCATCATTAACTCAGTCTGTCCATCGGCCCAGGACCCTGGGCTCATGTTGAAGAACCAGAGAGTTGGAAGACATTGAGGGCCCTTCTACAGCGATATAGGGAAGGGAGGAACTTGGAGATGACTCTGTATCTATAAAGGACCTAGTAAGCTTCAGCAGGTAACTATAGGGTGGAGATGTTGGGGAAGGAGTTACAGTTTGGGTGTAGCAACATGCAGGCGATAATAACAAACCTTCCAGAACAGGGAGGGATGGAGGGATGGTAGAGATAACTTTGTACTGAACAATCCTTGTTTGGTTAAACACAAGAGACCACCCCCAGCCCACCACTGTTTAGGGAGTCCCAGAAATAGTTGGGTGGAATTTGAGAGTGGTCAGATTTCCCAAAATCGAAGGTGACAGCAGAGCCAGAGAAATGCCATTTTTATCATGACTGTGACTCTATTTTATTTCAGACAGGTGTGGCCAGAGACAACAACTTGAGTTATATTCAGATGTGTTTGTCATTTTTAGGCACCTGAGAATGATAGATAAAAATAGTTGTAGTTAGGTGAAGGAATTATTGGTAACTTTTGTGGTAACAGTTTAATAACAAATATATATAGTTATTATTAAACTGTTACCACAGAATTAGTAAATATAAAACATTCTTAAACTGTTACTGTAAAACTATACATATATATAGTATACACACACACACACACTGTGTCCTACCACAATTACAGAAAGCAGAGTGTGGTTGAGCTCAGGCCCAGGCCATCCTTGCTGGGCCTACTGCTTGGAGAATTTGTGGGATTTACCGTGGTTTAGTCAATGGCCTCTTCAGACTTCATGAATATCATTCAGGTAAGCTCAGGCTGTGGCGCTGCACAGGTCACATGTCTCCCTCACTCCCACTCCCAAGTGGCTTGCTAATTTTCAGACTTGTCTGTTGCAGTTGCTAAGAAAACCTCACCTTGGCTGCAGTGATTCTTCAGAGCCTATGAGACACTCTTCATGTTGTCTTTACCTGGTTTATGCACTACCTCAGATGACTGTATCACGGCCTGGTTCATGCTGAGGGATCTTTTGAGCGCCTGATAGAGACTTCAGTCTGGAGTCCAGGTTTCCACCAGTTGGGGGCTTTATGGTCAACTCGCAGTATCCGGAAGAAGTGTCAGGGCTGTTGAATGCACCAACATTGTCAAATCAGTGGCTTTCTGTTAAACACCCAAAGCATTCGGGATTTGATAATCTCACTATGACCCTGACTTGTTGGAACTAGACAGAGCACCCCAGAGTTGGCAGAGACACCACATACACTGTGAAATGCTATGGCCTCAAGGGATGCTGCAGATGAGTCTTCTCATACTTTAATGTGCATGTGAATCACCTGGAGATTTTGTAAAATGTAGATTCTGATTCAGCAGATCTGGGTGGAACGGAGATTCTGCATTTCTAGCAAGTTCCCAGGTGGTGTTAATGTAGGTGGTCTGAGCACCACATTTTGGATGGCAAGACTCTGAAGGAAGCAGAGCAGATGGGAAACATTCCAGGACATAGTTCCAAATTATGTCCTTCTATGGACATGATTTTCTTATAGCTGGAAAGGAAGTCACCTTGAAGACAGATGGGAATGGCCTTCATCCACTTGGCCTTTGTAATCTTCTCCCAGATATTTCGTTGTGAGCAAGCAGAGATAATGGAACTGGTTAGTATTCAAGAGGAACTCAGACATGTCAGTATTTCCACCCCACTTCTCATATACCCCCCTCAAATACTCACCTAAACACACCTCATTTCTCACCCACCCACAATGATTTAGGTCTTTTGTGCCTAGGACAGAGCAGAAGAGATGATGGGAAATTGTTCAGTGACTGGATAATGGTTAGTGCTGGACAACTGGGATTTTCAGAACAGGCGATAGGGTTCTTTTCTGTCTCTACCTGCTGTCCAGGTGGCAGTTGGCAGCTCACTGGGCTGGGCACTGTGGGCATCAGAAACAAAGAAAACCTTATTCCTGCTCTCTAGACACTTCTTGTCTAGTGAGGAGGCCACACGTGAGTAAATAACAATGTATTAACTTTTTAGTAGTCTGATGACAATATCTGTTTTGAACATGCTGGGTGAGAGGGTGGGGCTAAGGTTTGGGAAAGGACTTAGAAAAAGCTTCACAGGACAGAGGCTTGGGAGCTAGGACTTTCCTAGGTGGAGATGAAGGCATGAGAGGAAGTCTAAACCAGTGTCCTGACAGGCTTCCTTGCGGGAAAGGCTGAGGAGAGAGAGCAGCTCCAAAGAGGAGGGTCTGGGACCATGGTTTCCTGAGTTGGGAAGGTGATTGAAAGGGAAGTAAAGGCTCTTGGTTAAAATTAGATACATATTTGACCAGATGGAGCTCCCACTGAGCTATGAGGGTTTTCTTTTCTCACTTTTAATATTTCTCTGAGTGACAAGAAAGAGTTGATTGTTACAATGAAAGGGGGTATTTATGAGCTTCTCAAAGATCTTTGCACCAGAAAACATCAAAGTCAGACCGCAGTGTTCTGGGGACAGGCCTGCTGTCAGGGTCAGTGCCACATTGAAAGGGGCATAATTGCCCTCTAATGGGCCAAACCCACAAGTGTGAGCTTCGTTTTAGTCATCTATAGTCTTTTCAGGTGTGGAGCCACCGTGGCCTTTACAAGTCATTTAGTGCAACCTCCTCTACCTTCTTCCAGGTCCTAGCCCCTTAGTTTGGTTACTGGAGAATATTGATCCAACTATGAAAATGTCAAATGGGCAGTATTGCACCACAAATTAATCCATGCTAAAGTGTAAATAATTGCTCAAAAAATGTTAGTGACTGGTGCTGTCCCTGTGTCTAATTTGATAGAGGAGAGCAATTGCTGGAGGAACCGTGGGGAGCAGGAAGAGCAGGGGTGGAGTGGGGAGTGGGTTGTCCCTGAAGAGAAACAAATACAGGAAGAGGCGGCTGGAGCAGCAGCTGCCTTTGATTTTACTTGTTTACCTTCTCCTGGGAAGGGGCAAATAGAAGCTGCTCGTGATATTCTTAGAGCTATTTTCAAACAGTGTGGCTAGACGCGGCTGTGGTGCTGTTTGGCTATGAAGAATGTCTAACATGCCTGGCTTTCTTACAGAGGCTTTCTTCCTAGGTGCACCAGCAAGCTAAACAAAACACTGAAGCAAGAAATCCCACGTCAGTCCCTCCTGAATGACGTGGGGTGCCTTCTCGGGTGCTGAAGGGGAAGAGGGGGGGAGTGGTTTGTTCTACTGTTTTCCTACAGTACTCCACTTCTCCAGGGTCTCTTACTCTTTGCCAAATTTTTACGTTTCTCAGAGAGAATCTAAGGACTCCTTTGAGATTGTAAAAAAGGTATTTTCAGATGAGGAGGCTGAGCCATTCCAGAGCTGGTGAGGACTGAAACAGATAGAGTGAGTACGGCAGGGAGATGGAGAGGCCAGGGTCAAGGGTTTGGCAATAGACAGACCCAGTTCTCATCCTGGGTTCTTATGAGATATGCAAAAGTTAATAAGTTAGGGCATCTCGCTGGACCTAGTTTCCTCCTCTAGAAAATGGAGATAAAAACAGTAAGTTGTCCTGTCTGGTTGCTCTCAATGGTTAGAGCATAGGCACATGCACGAAAGGTTCATGGGTTTGATTTCTGATCAAGGTGCCTGCAGGAATCACCAATCTCTCTCTCTCTCTCTCTCTCTCTCTCTCTCTCTCTCTCTCTCTCTCTCTCTCTCTCTCTCTCTCTCTTCTCCCTCCCTCTCCCTCTCCCTCTCACGTGATTCAAAGGAAAAAATATCCTCAAGTGAGGATGAACAACAACAACAACAAAATAAAACAGTTCATGTTATTGTGAAGATTTAAAAAAGACAAAGAATGGAAAGCACTGAGTGTGGCTCCTAGTAGGTGCTCAGTCATTACCTTTTAATGACTACCCTCAAATCTCCCTTCTAATTATCCCATTCCCTCCTGCGCTTCTCCACTTCCTGTTGGGAGGGTATCTCAGTCTCCTGTGTTGCTCAGAGATCCCCCTTTTCTAGACGGAGAAGTCCTCATCGGGTGGGAACAAAACCGCAGAGCGGGTGCGTTCAGGACAGAGTTCCTGAGTCTCTGGAGTTGGGGGGCCTTCTCCTTTCAGAAGGCCCAGGCTCCTCTTTGGAATTCCTTCCTCCTTCCATGCTCAGGGCTGGAAGCGGCCCCTTAACAAAAGTCCAGGGTGGCTCAGGCTGGTGCTGCTCCAAGTCTGAGCCAGAGACACTCTCTCCCTGGGCGCTACTTCTTCGTGCCCTTTTCCAAAGGGGCTCTTTTCACCTGAGTGTTAAAACCTCAAAAGTCTAGGCC
>PVJC01053918.1:0-10667 GCA_004026665.1 Murina feae | reverse complement strand
CCAGTATGCATGCCTTATGTATGGTGATATATTAAGTGCCTTAGATGTATTTTCTCATTTGATCCTTAAAACAAGCCTATGCAACAGATATTATTGTTGCTGTTTTTTAATCTTCACCTAAGGATATGTCTTTCATTGATTGGAGAGAGAGAGGAAGGGAGAGGGAGAGACAGATATCGATGTGAGAGAGAAACATTGATCAGCTGCCTCCCTTATGCAAACCCACAACCTGACTATGTGCACTGACCAGGAGTCAAACCCTCAACCCTTCAATATATGGGACAATGATCCAACCAACTGAGCCACACTTTCCAGGGCTATAATATATGATTAATGTCTCCATTACACAGATAAGGAAACTGGAGCTTAAAGAGGCCAAGTAACTGTCTTGATCATCACTCTATTTCCAGTGCCTCGTTCATATAGCGACCTTCCCATAAAAAAACAAATGAATAATTGATTTAGAGAGAGAATTCTGGGAATATTGGGAAGCACCAGGAATCCTTCTTCCCACCTAGACAGCAATTGTACTGGCAGGATCTGTCTGATGCAACCATTTAGAGGTCTGGAGTCTATTCAAAGTTAATTTCAGTCTATTTCAGCTTTTAGCATTGTAGCAGCTACCAATCCCCACACTCCCTAATCCCATGCCAGGAAGCAGTGCATGCATTCCAAGAGCTGTTTGCAGAAGCCAAAGTGGGCAATAAGACCTCATCCCTCTCCCTCCCCCAAAAACAGAGGCCAAATAACTTTTCTCAGAGTCACATAGTCAGTAACTGACCAAGCCAAGACTTTGGCCAAAGTCTGTCCAACTAGAGAAGGTATATGCTTACCATGATGCCAATATTGGTTAAGCACATTACAATCTAATATAATAAAAGAGTAATATGCAAATCGACCATTACCTGAGACACCTAAGCCACACCCACCAGCCAAGTCATGCCTCCCAGCCAACCAGAGCGGCCGTATGCAAATTAACCCAGCCAAGATGGAGGCCAGCAGCTACGGAGCTAGAGCAAACCAGAGGCTTCTGTTGCAACTGCCTGCCTAGGCTGGCTGAGCTTCTGCTCACGGCCACGCCCACCAGCCAAGCCATGCCTCCCAGCCAATCAGAGTGGCTGTATGCAAATTAACCCAGCCAAGATGGAGGCTGGCAGGGTGGCTCTGCACTGGGAGCCTCCGAGGCCGGCACAGCTGTGCCGGGTGTGTCAGCTCAGTGGGGAAGGGGGTCCGGCCTGGGGCCTCCTCGGGGCATCCAGGAGCGCCCGTCCTGGGTCCACTGCTTGGCTCTGCCCCCCCGGGGGCCTCCACCAGGTGTACGGGAGAGCAGGTCCTCCACGGGGCTTGCAGGAGCAGCCATCCTGGGTCCGCTGCCTGGCTCCAACCCCCCCCCCAGGAACCTCCGCAGGGAGTCCAGGAGCACCTGTCCTGGGTCCACTGCCCCGGGGCATGCGGGAGCTCGGGGGCTTCTGCGGGGCGAGCAGGAGCAGCCATCCTGGGTCTGCTGCCTGGCTTTGCCCCCCCGGGGGCCTCCTTGGGGCATCCAGAAACGCCTGTCCTGGGTCCACTGCCTGGTTCTGCCCCCAGGGGCCTCCACAGAGCATGTGGGAGTGTCTGCTGCACAGTGCAAAGAATTCGAAGCCAGTCCGCTGCCTGGCTCCACCCCAGGTGTGTTTGCTCAGCAGCAGGGCCCCACTGAGGGATCCTGCACCAGCATCAGCCCCTGGCTCGCCACCCAGCTCTGTGCCAGGTGTGTCCCCTCAGCGGTGGGGGCCCACCAGGCGTGTGCAATCGTGGGCCCTCTGTTGGGAAACATCTAGGCCTGCACTCACCAGCCCTCCCACCCCCCAGTGTACGAACCCTGAAGGGCCTGTGGGCAGCCTGAAAATGGCCCTCAGCCCCTCACCCAGGCTGGCCAGGCATGCTAGCAGGTGGACATTCCCCCCACGCCGAAGTGTGCCAGACTGCAAGAGGGCACAGGCCGGACTGAGGGACCCCCACCCACCGAGTGCACAAATTTTTGTGCACCAGGCCCCTAGTAGTCATATAATGTTCAGGCCAGCCTGAATTATCAAAAAGAGATTTAAAATATGTCAAGTGCCTTTTATTTTTAAAAAATGAAAATTATGATATACTTTTTAGAAATACTTCTATTCAAAGTGGATCAAAATATTTTAAGCATTAGTGCTTAAAGAAGTAAACATTAGTTATCAGACAAATCCACTTTTATTAAACAACTCATTTTCCAACAACACCCATGAGGTGTTTCTTTATTATCTAGTATTCTTAGAACTGCAAAGTAGCTTAATATACCTTCTGGCAGCTTCAGAGTGCAGAAATAATTGGCAACCTCACCATGTTTTTATTTGTCAAATAAAAATGAAAACACTATTACCTGCTCCATAGTAGCCATCATTACATAAGGGATATAGAGTGATCTCAAGCCATACCTACTACCTCAAAAGCCATACACACAGGTACTCATGCACACACACATGCCCATGCACATACATGTGCACATATGGACATGTGTGTGCATATACAAACGTAAATTTAAAATTGGGCAATGGATAAACCTGAAATAAAATATTCTGAGACAAGCATAGCCTGATGCTATGAGTAACTTTAGGAAAAATTCTGAAGCAAGCAAAGTTTATGTAGGGCACAAGCTACTTGTATTGCTATTAATAATACTAGCTAACATTTGAAGAATACTATGAGAATACTATGTGTGAGAAACCCTTCAATGAACATGAATTTATTGATATCTCACACCAATCCTATGAGATAGGCACTGCTATTATTCCCACTTTACAGCTGAGGAGAATGAGGCATAAAGGCATTGTTAGGTAACATGATGAAGTTCACAAAGCTACTGGTGAGAGAGAATTCAAACAGTTTAGTGTCAGAGTCCATGTTCAAACTACTACTAATACTTCCCCAGAAATACTACTACTAATGAATGTTTATACTTCTCATGTCCCTGGTCCAGCACTAAGCACTCTACATACATTATGTCATACTAGAGGCCCAGTGCATGGATTCGTGCACCAGTGGGGTCCCTCGGCCTGGCCTGTGGGAATCGGGCCAAAACCGGCTCTCCAACATCCCCTGAGGGGTCCTGGGTTGTGAGAGAGCACAGACCAGGACGAGGGACCCCACCGGTGCACTGGGCCTCTAGTATGCATATAAGATTTTTGGTTAATCTCTTCCCGCCCTCCACCCTATCCCCTTCCCTCTGAGATTCATCAGTCTGTTCCATGTTTCCATGCCTGTGGTTTCTGCTCCTGCATTGAGTGTCTGCCCCCTGGTGGTCAGTGCACATCATAGCTACTGGTTGGCTGATTGGCCAGTTGCTTAGGCTTTTATTTATGTGGACATGTTTTGAGGTTGGAGATTTTAGTTCTAAATTATCATGCAGCAGCTCATTTGATATTTAAAACAATCCAATGAAGTACCTATTATTTGTGTCCATTTTACAGATAAAAATACTGAGGCCCAGAGAAGTGAAGTAATTTGGCACATAGGCAAAAGTATCAACTGAGTTTCAGTAAACCCCCTACAAGTACAGTAAGGATCCATGTAATATAAACTAATCTAATCTAATAAAAGAGTAATATGCTAATTGTGCCAATCCACTCCACCCTAAGCCACGCCCACCAACCAATCATATCGACTATATGCAAATTAACCCAACCAAGATGGCGGCCTGCAGCCACAGAGCTAGAGCAAGTAGGAGGTTTGCTTGCCCCGGTGATGGAGGAAGCTAAGATTCCCCACCTGCCTAGGCCAGCTGTGGTCTCTGCTCAAGGCAACAAATAAAGATAAATAAATCCTAGATACGTACTTCCAGCCAGTCTCGCTGGGAGCTGGGTCCCTGGGGGCTGTGCTCAGCCTGCAAGCAGCCATCAGCCCCTCACCAAGGCTGGCCAGGTACCCCAGCAGGACTCCCTCTCTGAAGGGGATGTGGCCAGCCTGAAAATGGCCCTTAGCCCCTTACCCATGCTGGCCAGGCACCCCAGCGGGACCCACACCCTGATCTGGGACACCCTTCAGGACAAACCAGCAGGCCCCCACCCATGCACCAGGCCTCTCTCTATTTCTATATAATAAAAGGGTAATATGCAAATTGACCCTAACAGCAGAATCACTGGGAATGACTGGTCACTATGACACACACTGACCACCAGGAGGCAGACGCTCAATGCAGGAGCTGCCCCTGCAGGTCAGTGCACTCCCACAAGGGGAGCTCTGCTCAGCCACAAGCCAGACTGACAGTTGCCAGTACAGCAGTGGTGGTGGGAGCCTCTCCTGTCTCCTCCGCAGCGCTAAGGATGTCCGACTGCAGCTTAGGCCTGCTCCCTGCTGGCAAGTGGACATCCCCCAAGGGCTCCCAGGCTGCCAGAGGGATGTCTGACTACCAGCTTAGGCCCGATCCCCCGGTGGACAACCCCCAAGGAGTCCCAGACTGCGAGAGGGCATAGGCCAGGCTGAGGGAACCCCCCTCCCCCACAGAGTGCACAAATTTTTGTGCACCGGGCCTCTAGTGCAACATAAGTTAATATACAATTTCTACCTCAGGGTCAGGTTCTCTCAGGTTTTCAAAGCCTCTGTCCTAAAGTGTTAATGGCAAAAATTAACAATAGACTTTCCTTTCTTCCCAACTCAGGGGGAATATAGTGAGCCTCTGCAGCAGCCAGTTCCCCTTAGTAGGGAAGCACACCATACAAGCTTTGTCACCAGAAGCCTGCTTTCAGGGCTTGGTATCTAAAAGAGTTTTGTTTTCTTTTGAAAATGGTTTCAGGAAAAAGCCAAACTAGCAATTACTAGAGCCACCAATCTCAACCACGGTTTCTGTAAAATGCTTCCTCTATTTAACAGTGAAAATAAACCAATAACTTTTACTACAACACCATCTTCACTAGCAGAGTGAAAAAACAATGACAACAAGAAAGACAATCTGGGTGGGCTTACCTCCACTTGAAGGATTACACATCCTTTCAGGAAGTCATTGATGTTGTTGATGCAGTCAGCTTCTGTTTGGGGCTCCAGACAGTACTAAAGAAACATGGTCAAGTGTCACTTGGAGACTGTCATCCCAGACCAAATATATCACATTCACCATTCGCTAATAACTATACAGGCAGGCTTTTTAAGGCAGGGAGCAGCGTTGCTGTCAATCCAGGAAGAGAAATAACCACCAAAGGAAGTGATGCAAAAATCTAAACGGTTGGTCTTTATTTCAAATGTCACCAAACCTTTAGTCTCAAGCCACTTCTACTTCTAAACTTTTTCTCATGCTTTTTGCCTGAGTATGGTGAAAGCAAATCACAGAAACCCAGATAGTTTTTTGAGTTTGGTTTTGCTTTCAACTTACTACCTCATTCCCTCCTCTTCATGATGATTTATTCAAGTATATTTTACCCTTTGTCTTTTTCTGCATCTGATCACAAAAATCTACATTTTGCCACCATTTTCTCACTGCTTTTTAAGTTTAAGAAATTATAAGTAAGTCAACTTTTTTCAATAAAAACACAAACTAGTTCAAGAAGGCAAAAGAACTATACTCAGAGTCACATTCCTGCTAACCTTAAGAACATAATTGCATGACTCTACCTTTAAACTGACTTAAAGTGCCTGCTTTGAAAAGTATCCATTCTCATGACCACGGGTTTCCAATATTAAAAGTTTTGGATTTTTAAAAGAGAATAAGGATAGTTTCACTTTGAACACATGTACTTGAAACATATATTTGGTTTTTATTGTTTTAACAAACCTATGTGCCATTTGAGATTACTTCTCCTAATTGCTAAATAGCCTCTCTTTCAATGGATATTTTATTTTGGGGGGAAGAAAATCTACATTGATTTTAGTCAAACTGTAATTAACACCATCAATATCTGTTATAAACCATCCCGTTATTCCACAGACTCATATGTACCCCAAGTCTAAAACATGTCCTCGGTACACAAGGAGGCCACGTATCTCTATGACAGAATAAGCTTGTCAGGTTCGGTGTTTTTTTAAAATAAGCTTGTGATATGGGTGTTCTCCTTATCCCCTAGTATCAGTGGCTTAAGAGTTTTTATAATACTATTAGTTGGTGGCCAATTACTAAAGGTTAATATCTCACGTTCTGACTTTTTCAAACTACAAAATAGTAAGAAAGAATATCTAACTCTTAGAAAGAGATTACAGTAGGAGAAACCCAAGACCGGTACAATAGAAAATCTGAAGCGTTACTTTATTGCTGCTCTCTCACAGTTAGCACCCCTAAAGATATTGCAAATGTCCCTTACCTTTTCTACGGAGCCAGGCCTCAGTCTGTTGATCAGTTTGCACAGAACTACCCCATTTTTCAGCGAGGACTTCAAGAACTCCTCAGGATCACAGATAGTTTTCTTGGGAGAATCTAAAACTCCCAAGGATATAAGCCATGTCACGATTTGCTCTTCTGGATTCATTCCTTAGAACTGTACGCTCGGAACAGCTCTCTGGGGCAGCTGCAAGGACGAAGCCACATCCGCGATTGCATCTGCTGTTGTCTTCCTTTTTATGAGTTCTCTTCTGGTGCTTGCAGAGCAAAGCTTTAAAACAACTTTCTTAGACAACGTTGGAACTCACTCAAATTAAGGGATTTTAAAACCACAGATTACACTCAAAGATGTGGGAAGAGAATTAATGTAAAAACCCTGGATAACACTGGTTTTCTTTTTCAAAATCTGCAAAACAAATTCATTAGAATAAAAAAAAGAAGAAATACACACACGAACACACACCAAGGGGGGGGGAGGGGGGAGGGGAACAATGCAAGAAGCTGTAAGGGAAGGAAGTGAGGAGGATGCTGGGGAGGGAGGAGAAAGAAGGAAGCAAGTGCTCTTGGAAAACAGAGGTGAGCCAGCACTTCAGGGGACCTTGGAAATGAGACACTCTGGGCCAGTCTGGGAAAATGCTGTCAATAAATAGTCTAGCCCCAGTGAAAATCTGGCTTCTGTCAGGAGGAAGATGCCAACTGGCTCTTAGGTCAGACAGGTCTGAGCCTCATGGGGAGCTCTGCTGGCACAAAATGGCTCGAAGAAGGTAGGTTCATAAAATTATTCCATGAAATGGCTGAATCTCCATCTCACAGAGATGTTGTGTTATGATCATTGCTTGCAAAACATATTGAAGTTGCATGGTGACACCATGCCAAGCAAATGAAGGTTGTGCCTGCTGTCAGCCATCACTGTATATAGTCAGAAGCGAAAGGAATGGCATTTTACTTTGCAGCCAAAAAAATTATGTTTAGGGAAATAGGCTAAGGATAACATCTGACATCCTGTTTACTTACATTCTTGAGCAATTCTTTTTCTAGACCTGATTCCACTACACAATCCAGCTGTGTTACCCTTAGCAGAGGCTCAAGCACAGTCACATAAATGGGGGGGGAGACACACTTGAAAACAGAACTTTTGAAAACAAAAAAGCACTTGTCCTCTGTCTGTACTACAGTCTGGAAGGTTGATATTTCCCCAACAATAAACACTTACATTAAAAATGCTTCTCTGAAGATAAAAACTGGGCTATAATAAAAGTCCTTGGACTATTCTTGAACATTTTTAGAACCAGTTGAAATACTCATACTACTGGGAAATTTATAAGGCTAACTTTAACAGTATAGCCTCCTCATATTGGTAAATGCATGGAACTCACCATCAGTACCCATCCTCATATGTGGGATCCTCCTTAAGCTTCAGAATCCTTTTCAACACATAGTAGGCATGTACTACACTACCAAATAATCAGCTTAGATTATCCTCCTAAATGTTTCCCAAAGCTTCCCCTACTTGCCCTGTCCTAACACTTACCACACTTTACTATTATTACTTTTTGATTTGTCTCTTCTATCAGAATGTAACCTTCCTAGAGGAGGGGTCTTGTCTGTCTTGTTTAACACTGTTTCCAGCAGAGTGCCTGGTACATAGCAGATGTTCAAAAATGCTGAATGAATGGATAAATGAACTCATATAATGTCCCAGGTATAGACAGTACCTGATTATAACAAGCATTTTTTATGTTTTAATGTCTTAAAACATTTTTCCTTGCTAATGATTTTTATACTCTTATTGAGGTATAACTGACATAATAAACTACATATATTTAATACTAGAGGCCCGGTGCATGAAATTTGTGCACTTGGGGGTGTCCCTCAGCCCGGCCTGTACCCTCTCACAGTGCAGGAGCCCTCAGGGAATGTCTGACTGACAGTTTAGGCCTGCTCCTCACGGGTAGCGAGCTTAAGCCAGCAGTCGGACAGCCTTAGCGCTACCTCGGAGGCATGAGCCTGGCTTCTGGCTGAGCAGCGCTCCCCCTGTGGGAGCATACCAACCACTAGAGGCAGCTCCTGCTTTGAGCATCTGCCCCCTGGTGGTCAGTGCACATCATAGCAAGCCATTGAGTGGCCTTAGCATATCATTAGCGTATTACATTTTTATTGGTTGAATGGCCAACTGGAGGACTGGACACTTAGCATATTAGGCTTTCATTATATAGGATGTACAATTCAATTAATTTTGACATATGTATACACCTGTGATACAATCACACACACACAAACACACACATACACACAATCCAGATAAACCTTTTTATCACCCCCAAAAGTGTCCTTGTAATCTTTTAACCCTTCATCCCTCCCTTCTCCCAAAATCCCAAACACCAATTTGTTTTCAGTTCCATATATTATTTTGCCTTTTCTAAGATCTTATGTAAATGGAAGTACACAGTTTGGTACCTTTTTTGTCTGGCTTCTTTCAATTAACATCATTCTTTTTAGATTCATTTATGTTGTTGCATCTATCTGTAGTTCTACAACAAAGATTTGGCCTCCAAATGACTGGTTTGATGTAATTACACTTATAAGCAAAATAGGTATAATCAATCAAAAGCTTTAATTGACCTTTGACCAATGGCCAAGTTCATGTAATGGAAATAAAATCAAAATCCATTTGTTGATAAAAGAAATTTCCAAATCTGACCTGCTTACTTACATTTTTATATGTCATTTGGACAGTTTTCATAATTGTTCATCAAAATTGTACTCTTGAGACAAATAAATTTGGCAGTATTATTGAAGTATCATTTACATTTTCTGGTGAAGACCAAAGAAGCCTGAGTAATCTCAGGAACTCAGCCAGTTCAAAATAGACTTGAATCCACTGAGGTCATCTGGATGAAAATCTGCCTCATTTTGGACACTGACTGCAGCAAATTCCTCTAAGTCATCAAGTAAAATCAGAAAGGCAAGGTCTCCTCCTCCAGGCAGAAGAAATAGTTCCATTAGTATAAAGATTGGAAGTCAGGGTTGGTACGTTCAAATGTCAGGAAAGCAAGGACTTCAGGGACAGTAGCAAGTATATGGGTGAAATAAGTAACCATGAAACCCTGGCTGGGTAAGGAAGCCAGTGATGACAGAAAGGATCTGATGAACTGGGGAATCAGGGAGGAGAGTTGAAAGACTGGGGGTCACAGCAACACAAAGAGCAGCCTTCACACAAAGGCATGAGTGAAAAAAGCAAAAGTCTCTCACTCTATTTCAGATCCTTAATACCATATGCCATGAGCTACAACCTGTGTCCTCACTGGCTTTCCTACCTCCACCTTCTTCTCCTAATGAACTCTCTGGCACAGAAGTTTTGTTGTTTTTCCCAAAACACCCCTTTAATAGTGTAATAGCCCTACTTAGTAACCATCAAAGGCTCTCTATCAACCAAAGCAATGATTTACAAACAACAATGTACAAAAATAATCATCTCATGTAGGAAGGAAAAAGGAATGAGTGGAACTTGAGTCAAATTAGGTAACATTTTATTAAAAACTACAGGTCCAGTGCACCAAATTTGTGCATGGGTGGGGTCCCTAGGCCTGACCAGCGATCAGGACCCATCAGGGCCAGCCCGATCAGGGCCAGTGAAGCAGGGGATTTCCCAGGGGTGAGGACAACGGAGCCTAGCGCTAGGACGCTTGCATGCACGACTCCGGAGACCAGGTTCTGGGACGCAGGTCTAACTTTATTGAGGAAGTACAGTTATTTATAGGTAGAGGTGGCCAATCATGGAACACCATCTCAGGGAGCCAATGAAAGGTCAGGGTACTGTGTAGGCGGCTCTGGGAGGGGCTCAGGCGGGCGTTGCCATCTCCCTGGTGTGTCAGAAAGATCTGAAATGCTGGAGTAAGCTCACAGCATGCATCAGCCTCTGCACCGAGACAAAACTTCCTGTGCTCTACCTACATCTCCCCCTTCCTTTTATTAGTGCCCGTTGGATGTGTATAGTCATGGCCTATTATGCAGTTATGCAGGCTATCATGGTGAACATACAGAAGGGGGAAAATGCTATACCAGCTAGGGTAGCCCAAATGAATAGGTTAGCGGGGTTTAGCCAAGTGAGGTGGCTGAAACCCAAAGTAAGATACATTTTTGCGGTGGTGTAATCAAAAGAGCTCTCATTGCTTATGAGAAAAAGGAAAGGGAGCCTAAAGCAGGGCTGAAAGAAATGCTGGGTGGACTTACTGGTCTGTTTAGTAACATTGCCCTCCCAGCTGCCCTCTGAGGTGTTAAGAGTAGTTGACCATTTTAACACCTGGTGGTTGAAAGGATCACAGAATAAGGTTCCATTCCAAGAAACCTC
>PVJC01053917.1:0-10727 GCA_004026665.1 Murina feae | reverse complement strand
AAGGAGAGAATCTTAAAAGCTGCAAGAGAAAAGCAGTTAGTTACCTACAAGGGGGCACCCATACGACTGTCAGCTGATTTCTCAACAGAAACTTTGCAGGCCAGAAGGGAGTGGCAAGAAATATTCAAAGTGATGAATAGCGAGAACCTACAGCCAAAATTACTTTACCCAGCAAAGCTATCGTTCAGAATTAAGGGTCGGATAAAGAGCTTCACAGACAAGAAAAAGCTAAAAGAGTTCATCACCACCCAACCAGTATTATATGAAATGCTGAAAGGTATCCTCTGAGAAGAGGAAGAAGAAAAAGGAAAGTAAAAATTATGAACAACAAATATATATCAAGGAGTGAATCTAAGAATCAAGTGAATAAAAAATCTGATGAACAGAATAAACTGGTGAATAGAATAGAATCAGAGGCATAGAATGGAGTGGACGAACAATTTTGGGGGGTTAAGGGTGTTGGGGGTGTGTGAAGAGACTGGACAATAATTGTACACCTATGGATGAGGACAGTGGGGGGGCAAGGTCAGAGGTTGGGGGGGATTGGGAGGAGGGGAGCTATGGGGGAAAAAAGAGGAACAATTGTAATAATCTGAACAATAAAGATAAATTTAAAAAAAAAGAAACTTACAATCTAGGAAACAGTGAAGAGAGAGCAAGAGACCTAGAAACATGAACAAATTCCTTTTGGGCGCATTTCCATTTCTAAAGCTTTTAAATGAAAATTTCCTCAAATAGACTGCCTGATTGGAAACCATTATTGAAGGCCCAAGCCGTGACAGACCAGCATTCATTGCTGAGTGACACTGGCAGACAGTAGAGCCTCCAGCTGGGAAGTTGTCATGATGTAAATGTGCCCCCAATGATAGCCCTCCTAGGAGGACAAATGATTCAGTGACTTCTTAATCAGCTTGTCTCTAGCAATAATAATCTGATCAGTGGTCACCTAATAAAAAATGAAAGAAATGAGTGCCTTTTCCAAGCACTGAGCTTCTAGAGTCTCAGGTTACAGACTGTCATTAAGCAGGAAGCTGTTGGCTGGTTGCACGTCACTTCTCAAAGAGGCCAACCTTTGGGAGGTGCTCCGTGTTCCTATCGATGATTTGGTTCCTCTTGCCATTACTCAGTTAATGCATTGGTCTGGATGATTTGTTGCTATGGGGCCCTGGCCATTTACTCATTCATTCACCGTTTCTTCCACAAGCACTTACTGCAGGTCACTGTGTGTTAGTCATCTCTCGTGGAGATGTCAAGATGCATAGGACACTTTCCAGTATTTGGAAGCTCTCACTGAGGGAGGGGGTTGCAAATATAAAAACACTTAACTATGATACAATTATATCAAGCTGTAACAGAGATAACAAATACACATGTGTATTGCCTATTATTGAAAATGGCGGCCCATTGGTCAGAACAAGTTCATAGAAATGGAAATGCTTTTATTTGAGGAACGTGCTCCTCAGGTTACCAAAACCTCCACCATACCTTATTCCTTTAAACATAGTCTGTTTTATTCATTTGTGCTACCTTTCTGGTTCTTGTTAAAGCACTTGAGTTTGAGACCCTGGTATATAGACATGTCTAAGGAGCAGACACCTACTATGAGATGCCATATTATAATTTGATTTAATTACTGTTCTTTTTAATTCATTTTTTAAAATTGTGTGTGGTGTGTTAAAAATTCTTAACCACACTCCTCTTAAGTATGGAAAAATACCTCACCAGCCACCTGTGTTATGTAGCAGAAAAATAAACAAATTATAAACTTGCCCATCAATCTGCTTCCATTTTAGTTATTGTTTGGGGGATGTTCATAGTCTTTGGCCTCAGTATTCAGTCTCTTTGTCTTCATTCTGACCTGCTTCTCTCCAGGGAGTGTCAGGTGCGTGTGTGAGAGACTCTGAGTTGGTGGACAGAGAAGTTTTCTCTGAGCCATTGCTGGCCCTGCAGCCCATGATTACTCAGCTGCCCCTGGTCTGGTGACTACATAGGGCAGATATTCTATGGCCTTCTGTGAACTATTTGGCATAGACGTCACTGATTAGTCCACAGTCAAAGTCATTTGTCCCTGACTCAGACATCTGTACTCATGGCAGTCTTTATCTCCTGACTCTAAGCTTCTGCTCATGTACAATAGCCTTCTTAGCATTTAAAAAATATCTATTTTTATTGATTTCAATGTTAATCATACCTTCACAGCAACATTTAGACTGGTGTTTGACCAAAACCTGGGATATCACGGCCTAGCCAATGTGACACAAAAATTAATCATCACAGGAACCATACAGAGAAGTGAATTTATTGAATACTTTTAAGTTCAAATAATACCACTTAGATCACCTCTCCCAGAAAGGTTCATGCATTATCCAGTGTTGTAGCAGGTAACTATGAAGCCAGAAAAGACTATTCATTATGATAAATGAGAGAGGATGTTTTATAGTAAACAATTAGAATTATAATTAGTTGTGATTAGTAACTTCAAATTCATTATTATTGTTTGCATGGTTAAAGAAAGCTCACTCTTGCAGAGAATTTGCTATGTAATAAAATTAAGCCAGATTTATAAGAACCAAGAGCTCGGGGGCGGGGAGGGGGATATTTTAAAAATGTGCACATCAGCAATATTCTTTTAAGGTTAAAGGATTTTGACTATTATTAATCAAGGATTTAAATGCATTACCCCTAAGATATAATACTATTTTGCTCAGGACAAGATACATGTCCTATTCAGAGCCCAGATGAAAAGTATGTATATAAAAAGAAGGAAAGGAGGAAGTTGTCGCTAGTATGCATCTAGATTAATGGCTGCAGTGTGCAATGCTGTAAATTTAACTTCTCTTGCTATTCGTGCATTAAAGGGTACTCAACTGGCCTGAAAAATATTGATGCAACTTCTAAAAGTAGGCCAACTAATTTATAGGCAATAGCTTACATACCAGGAAAACTGGATCAATAAGTAATGCTGTATTTATTTCCAAGAAACCTAGCAATATTTTTCTCACTGAAAAGTGAGTACAGATGAAGTCAATTGGAAAATGCTTTTTTTCACCCCTGAGGGTGGGACGAGCATGAGGAACGAGAAATATGAAACAACATCCAAGGAGCAGAAGAGGAAGAGAAGGAGCATGTGGCAGGAAAAATCTGATGAACCTTCAGCCTGGCAGAAGGAAGATGCAAAAAATCTAAGAACATGGGTCCAAAGTAAGGCTAACTCCAAGAAAGGAAAACAAGTCTTCTCTGGTATTATGACTACTAGAATCCTATTCATCCCCGCTTTTGTTCCCTCCTGTCTCAATCCTCTCTTTGTCCAATTGTGGTTTATGGAGCACTGACCAGGTGCCAGAGCCTGATCTTGGAACTGGTGCTGTAGCAGGCATAGGCGACCTTGCTCTTGCACGGCCCACATCCCCTTAGTCTTCGCGGGAGGCTGCCTGCACACAGTTCCTCCGTGGGGCAATGTTGCTCAAGTTTCTCTGCTGATGGTGTTCTCTAGGCCTGGGCCATGCTCAGAGCTTCATTAACACCTGTGAAGGCCTCCTTAACCAACGAGGCCCAGGAGATGCTTGATGAATGCCCAGCCTCCTCACCTTGGAAGGGCTGAGGCCCAGTTTGGTCTTAGTGGTGACCTGCTCATTTTATTGGCTTTTCTTCCTTCCCTCTCACCTCTGCCCCTTCCTTCTCAGTGCTGCCTGGGTAACCAACCACAAACACCAGATCTTTTTTTTTTCTTTTTTGGGGGGGTAAACCAAGCTAAGACAGCCAGGAACAAGGCAGGTAAGTTCCTGTTCTTATGGAGAGAGAAACAATAAGTGAGTGAAAGAAAGGGACACACAAAATAACTTATTCTGATTATCATCAGAACCCAAAGGAAATAACCACCAGGATTCTGGAGGGGTTTGAGGGGAGGGGATCTTGACAAGGTGAGCATGGTGGGCCCCAGTGAGGAGGTGACCTGTGAGCTGAGGCCTGAGAGGAAGTGATCAGGTATGTAAAGAGCTGGGAGGGGGGGAGGGGCGGGCAGGAAATCCCATTCCCACAGCTCTTTCTTTCCTCCTCAGCATCCCAGGGTTTGTGGGCCCACCTGTACCTGGCTGTGGCAGCAGCCTAAAAGCAGGGCTGTACCCACTGAGAAGGAAGGGATCTTGTAGGACAGGATGGGCCTTGCTGCTCTGGGCCGGGGCACTCTAGGGCCTTGAGTAATCCTGCCTCCCTGAGACCACTGCCTAAGTCCCTGGCTCTGTGGTAGGTGGCCTTTGCTGCAGTCTTTGCCCCTTCTCTAGAGCCCTGTCTTTCCTCCCAGCACAGCCAGCAGGGTCTCACTCCCACCCTTCCTCAGTCCTCAGAAGGCTCCAGTGGGGGAGGGAGGACCGAATGTTTTCAGCTGCTAGGGTTTCCGCTTTTTCTTCTCCTCCTTCTCTTTCTTCTCCTTCTCCTTCTCCTCCTCTTCCTCCTCCTCCTTCTCCTATCTTCAATGTTTTTATTGATTTGAGAGAGAGAGGAAGGGAGAGGGAGAGAGAGGGAGAAACCATGAGAGAGAAACATCAACATGGATTGGCTGCTCCTGAGCCTCCTACTGGGGATCAAGTCGGCAACCCAGGCACCTGCCCTGATGGGGAATGGGACCAGGACCTCTTGGTGCCTGGGTCCAGCTCAACCACCGAGCCACATGGGCTGGTCCGCTCTGGGTGAGAAAGAACTTGTGACGCCAGAGGACAGGGGTTTCCTTAAACCAGGCCTTTCCTCTACGCTTCTCCCATCGGAGGGGAAAGAGCCAGGTTCTCCTCTGCGTAGCGTCTGCCCGCCCTGCCTCCTCGCGGGGAGTTTGATTACCTCCTGCAAGAGACTTTGGGAGGTGGGGGTTGAGGACACTCCAACGAATTTGGGAGTAAAGACGTCATTTTGTAAGAAAATGCTGCTGATTGCTTTGATAAAATCACATGTTGGACCTGCAGTGATTTGGGGCGAGCACGGCAGACCTGGGAAAGACCTTGCAACTTAAAACATCCAGGTCCTGAGAGCAAAGCCAGGGTCTGGGCAGCAGGTGTTTGCAGTTCCTTCTGCAGCCTCCCTCCGCCTCCCTGCCCTTCCGAGTTCCGGTTCCTGTGGAGGGGGAGGCCTCCCTCTTCCCCAGTGACCAGCGGCTGCTCCCCAGGCCCCGCGTCTCTGCAGGCTGACCCCACAGCACCGCCCTCGGAGCCCCGCACAGCTCAGAGGCCCCCAGGTCTGACCCCAGCACCGCCCTCGGAGCCCCGCACAGCTCAGAGGTCCCCAGGTCTGACCCCAGCACCGCCCTCGGAGCCTTGCACAGGAGCTGAGGTCCCCAGACCTTGACCGCAGCACCGCCCTCGGAGTCCCGCACAGGTCACAGGTCCCCAGGTCTGACCCCAGCACCGCCCTCGGAGCCCCGCACCCGAGCTGAGGTCTCAGGTCTGCGCCAGGTTTGGAGCCGGTGGCGGGGTCGGAGGTTGTTCGTTGCCCATCCTCACCAACCAGAGTAAAATTTCAGCATGGATATTGCCTTGGAAATGAGCGTATGGTGTGTTAGGAAGACCTGGGTGGAGAGGACATAGAAACAGAATAAAATCAATATTCTTTGAGATCTTGGGCCATATTTTGAAAAAAGAAAGAAAAAAAATAAAAGGAATGGAACTGGAGGAATCCACAGGGTGAAGGATTTTCTTTTTTAAAAAAAATCAAGATGAGGGATACTTGGGAATGTAAAAAGGAGAGGAACTGCAAGAGGTGGAGAGAATGAAATGCTGCTGGAGAGGAGAGAATTTGTGAGAGAAACGTCTCGGTGCCACACCCCGTGTCTTAGCCACGCTGTACAGCCTGCAACACTGACAACAGTCTCATCCATCACCCTTTTCTCCTCCTCTAGGTCCTTCCCTCCTCTTTCTCCCTTTCACTGACTTAATGTTCATGCTGACTCTACTTGGAGAGAAGGCTATGGTAAAGGTACAGATCTCAGAATCCGCTCCCCAGCCGGGAGGTGGCTACTGCTGTCAACAGTTGGCGAATGTGCCTACAGGTTTTTGTTGTTTTTTTTTTTATGTGCATATAAACACAAATGACTATTTTTGCTATACTTCACTTTTACAAATATCAGGTCATCTTATAATATGTTAGAAATTCATTTTTCCTTCTATAATGACACATTTCCAAAATTTAATACATCTATGACATCAGGGCTAAGAGGCAGTATTGCCTAAGTGGCTGACAGGAAGCGTTCTGTTGTCAGGCTGCCTGAGCTGGAATGCTGGCTAAGCCACTGTCCTCTCTTCACAGGTCATTCTCCTGCTTAAAATCCTCCAGCAATAAGAGAAAGTGAAAGGATTAATACTAATGATTAAAATTTATAAAAAACCATAGGTAGATGAGAGACTAACACTTTTGCAAAAGAATATTACATGCAACACTATGGCAATGAATTTGACAATCTGGGAAAGGTTGATGTTCCCTAGAAGAATATCATTTGTAAAAACTGAATAAATAAAACCTGAATATGTCAATGATCATAAAAGGGATGCAGAAGATTGATCATTTGAAAAGGTACCAGGTTTAGTGTTAGTTGCTGTAGATGGGGGAGATCCCCCCAAACAAAAACATACCTCTATTTGTAATGGATTTACATCCCACTAACACAGAAAGGTTTCAGAATCAGCTGTAAAATGTCCCACTTAATAGAGCACAGGTTGGGCCACGCAAAGCAAGGGAGTGAGATTGGTTAGGCTTACTTCTTGTTTCCTTTACAAAGTAAAGGCATTCTATAATCAAATACCTTGCATACAGAAATAAATGTCAGACATTGTTTTTTGCCTTTTTCTTGTACGCTGGAAACCTCAAGATGGCAGTATTTTACTTTGGAAGAAGGTATGCGGTGCCTGCAGTACCCATTCTGCTTTTCTATTCATAACAGCTCCCAGGAGTCAGGCAGTTGCTAGGGGGAGGGAATAGGAGACAAGGTGGTAAATGTGTTTCAAAATATTCTGACTTTTTACACTCTTCTTTATTTTACCATCCGCAAAGAACTTCTGTAAATTGGCAGTTTGTGTAAGCAGTTTCTCTACAGTCATTATAGAAACAGGTATTTTATTCTAGCCGCATCTGTACCATTTCAGCTAAATAGCTGCTTTTTTTTTTTTTTTTTCTGTTTCCACTACACCACTTGCACAGAAACAGTTTTTATTTTTCATCTTGGAAATTAGGCAGTAAAGAGTCAATATTATAACCTGAAATGGCTGGCTTTTTTCCTTTCTCCTTAGAGCCTCTTCTCCAAACTTCATGTCATG
Source organism: Murina feae (assembly GCA_004026665.1). Taxonomy (NCBI): domain Eukaryota; kingdom Metazoa; phylum Chordata; class Mammalia; order Chiroptera; family Vespertilionidae; genus Murina; species Murina feae. Next base: position 3,435 of record PVJC01053917.1, on the reverse strand, counting down.
TGACTCTTTATTCCCAGCCATCTAGTGGCATCACTTTGCAACTATTGTAAACCTAAACTCCTTACCATGCCCGCACACCCTGCAGGTTCAGCCTTCTCCGCTTCTGTGGCCTCATCTTCTATCATTCTCCCTCTTGACTGCTTACTAGTCTTAGCCATGAGAGTGTTGCTATTCCTTGAATATAGTGAGCTTATTCTACCTCAGGGCCTTTGCACTTCCTGATCATCTCTGTTTTTGCAAGGCTCACTTCCTCATTCAAGTCTCTTCTCAAGTGTCACTTCTTGAGATAGTTCTTGTCTGATTTCTACCCTTCTCTCTCCCACCTTATCCTTACCCTGCTTTCATCATTAAGAAAAAAAGTCTACATGTTCATTTGTCTGTCTTTCTCAAGCAGAATATAAGTTCCATGGAGGATTGGGGCTTTTTTTTGTTTACTCCTGTCTTCCTAGAACCTAGAAACCTGCCTGACACATATTAAGTGGTTTTTGAATGAATGAAAGAATGAAGCACATTCAGTCGATCTGATGTCTCTATTTATCTCTTTTGGTGTGTGGCAATGTGCCAGATACTTGGAAAGTAGCAGTTCAAACCCTAATGAGGCAGTTTTATTGACACTAGCTCACTGAAGTTTTTAAGCACCCATGACTCTCTACATTTAATTTTTTTAAATAGACATTTAACTTTTAAAAGTTTCCCCAAAACTGTCACTAAAGGAAAAGGGGTCAGATAAGTGAGAGCAGTTAGATATCTTTAGCATTTATATAATTTTAAAAAGTCAAAATTAGCATCAGATTATTCTATAAATACACATGCAAGTTACCAAGAAGTACTTGTCACCTATGTCAAAGGAGTCTCTACATTACTAATCCTGGATGATATTTTGTCTGCAAACAGCTCTGAGGAATAGAATATTCAGGTTGTAAAGAGAAAAGTGTAAATAATTAGGATGGAAATTCATTTATGGCTGTGGTGTTTTGTTTTGTTTTGTTTTTGGTAATAGCAATGTACTATGTCCTCAATTTATAAATGGAATTGCATCTGGATATGAGCATGTGGAAGGAGAAATTCTGAAAAGTTCTTGGTAAATGAAAAGCAATTCATTAAATATGAGTCTCATATCTATGGATCTAGTTATATTTACAATATTTGATTGAGTTTTTAAACTACATAGAATCCCAAAATTAAATTATAGTGTAATAACTTAAAAATATTCTATTCTAAAAAAATATTAAGGTATAAATCCTTAAAATTTTTTTAGTGATAATAAACAATTTAAGCTGAAATATATTAAATTCGAATTCTTTGAAGTAGAATTAGGAATGAAAACAAATAGGGCTTGTTTTTTTCATAGTGACTTACCAAGTGACCTTGTCAGTCATTTTTCTAAATGATTAATACCTTAATTCTTATTCGTTATTTTAAAACAGTCATTTTGATGATTTTGTTTATGCTTTTATCGTATTATAACTAATAGTAATAGCTATAATCTGTAAGTGTTTACAATGTGCTAGGCACTTTACCCAGCACATTCAAATTGCTTGATTAATACGTTGGCTAACCTTGGAATCCAGTCACTATTTATAGTAAATTTTCAATGGGAAAATGGACTCCAACTTTAAAAACACTAACTTACAAATGAAATTTCTTAACCATATATTTACAAGAATAGAACTGCCTGAATTGGGCGACTGCAACTTCAAATGAATGGGAACCTATGTAGCATGACAAATTGAATTAAATTAGAAAAGCTTCTGTGTATAGGAGAATATTGAAGCTCCATCATGTTCTATTTCCAAGTAGCATGCTTGGCATTTAAAGATATCACTGTGGACAATACTGCTTCCTGCGAATTTGTAAAGCTACAAAGTCTGATGCATGCGTAACGGGCAGTTCCTTTCACAATGAGCGTTAGCTGTCTGAATTTGATCTGTTGACTGTGGTGTGGCAAAGTACTTTAGTAGCAATGTCTCTCTATTCACTAAAGAAGAAGTTGCCTTCGTCCAAATAACCACAACATCTCTGATTGCCACCATCAGCTAAGTTTTCTGCTATTGCTGTATCTGCATTGACACGATTCAGTGCAATTTTATTAATATTCTTTGACTCACTTTATTTTGTTAATTATTCCTTTTTGTTAATCCTTGCTGAAGGATATTTTTCCATTGATTTTTTTTTTGAACAAAAATAGATTCAAAGACATAGAAGCACTGAACAAGCTGTCAAACCTCAGAGGGAAGGCAGGGGAGGGTGAGTGGGTGGGAAGAGATCAAGTAATGAACTTGTAGCTATATATGCATAACCCAGGAACACAGACAATAGGATGGTGAAGGCCTGGGGTGGAGGGCAGGGTTGGGATGGGAGAGATCCATTGACTTTTAAAAAGAGAGTGGACTGGAGGGGGAGAAGATAGAAACATGGAAGGGAGAGAGACACATTGATTGGCTGCCTTCTGCACCCCTGACCAGGGCCAGGGACTGAGCCCACAACCAAGGTACATGCTTTGACCAGATTCAAACCTGGGACCCTTCAGTCCACCGGCCGAGGCTCTATCCAGGGAGCCAAACTGGCTAGGGCTTCTTTGCCTCACTTTTGTTTTGACTCACCGCAGGTTAATTCATTTTGGGAGGTCAGTTTGACAGAGAACCCTAAATCTCAAAGTGATATGACTAAATGGCAATTTATTCCTCTGGCATGATAGATATAAGGGACATTGAGGTTTATCCCTGCTCAGCATCGATTCCTATATTGAGGGGGAAACCGTCTTCCCTTGGGGAAACACTTTCTTCCACTGATTCAGCTGAGGCCTATGACTCAGCTGCGTTGAACCTCTCTCTGGAGCCAGTGGTTTCTACATGACAGATGAGAGCACTATATGTTTTGCCACACAGATTAGTTCAGAAGTAGGCCTGTGACTCAAGCAGGCTAGTCACAGCAATAAACTCCAGAGTAGGGCTTTCTGCTGAAATCAGTAGGAAACAGAAACTCTCTTTTGTCTTCTGAGATTGCTAAACCTAGACCTTCTGATAGCCATTTGCACCAATTGAGGGCATCCTGAGAATGAAAACAACATGGGGTAAGCCATGTTTGCATACCAGACCTAGCTTCACCTGAAACCAATAATAAACCCTTAATTTTACATCGGCTTACGTTACAGTAGCTTAAATTGGTTGAGTTGGTTTTATCTCTTTGCAGTAATTAGGGAGATGCTAGTGCTGTATCATCTTGTCAACTCTATAATGTTAAAGCACATCTTGTAGTATTTGTTTGAAAGGTATAGTAAGCATATCTAATAAAAGATTAGTATGCAAATTGACCATCACAAGATGGCTCCTCCATGTGGTCAAAGATGGCTGTCACAAGATGGCCAGCAAGGGAGGGCAGATGGGGGGGGACCCAGGCCTGCAGGGAAGGGCAGTTGGGAGGGACCCAGGCCTG
>PVJC01053916.1:0-10667 GCA_004026665.1 Murina feae | reverse complement strand
GGGGGGGGGGGGGGGGGCGTAAAAAGATGAATTCCTCCTTTCCCCACTTTTTGTTCTAGTCAGGCCTTCAATGTGTTAGTTAAGGTCCATCCACATTAGACAAGGCAACTACTCTTGAGTCCACTGAGTCCACTGATTTCTATGTGAATTTCATCTGGAAACACTCTCACAGACATACCCAGAAATTATATTTAATCTGGACACCCCATGTCCAGTCACGTTGACACTTGAGGTTAACTATCACAAAGCTGATTATGAGTCTCTATTTATTCAAGTCTTTAGGTGTCGGTATAAAGTTGTATATAATTTTTCATGAAGTTTACATTTATATTTTGTAGTTATACTATGTATTATGAAGTTTTTGTTATTATAGGTAGATGGAGTTTATATTTGTTATATTTCTGTCACTTTTGATATATAAAAATTTTCATATTTATTTATTTTTTGCTCTCAATAATATAATGCATTTTAAGTTGTGATAATTTTTTCAGATAATTTTCTGAGTTTTTATGTAGAGAACATCTTTTACAAATAATGTATTTTCTATGTGCCAATAGCTATATCTAATTTTTTCCATATTATTTCATAGACCAGGACTAGCAAAGCAATACCAAGAATGTGGTAGCAGCATCACCTTTGTCTAACTTCAGAAAAGATGCAAATTTAGTGTTTGGTAATATAGATAATTCAAAGATATGACTTGTGTTAAGCAAAGATGCCTATATTTTCCATTCATTCATTATAAAGTATTTTATCAAATGCCTTTTCGGTACATTCTTTCATTTTAATGTTTTTTAGTCTTTCCTCACTATCTTCACTGCCAATAAGTATTGAAAGTTTGCCCACTGTAGTCTGATTATTTTCCAACCTTCTACAAATTTCAGAATGTGGTGTTACCCTACAAGAGACTAACATTCGATCTACTGACTGTTTAGAATATATTGATCCTTTACTGGCCAATATGCTTTAAGGGCCATTTCCTACTATTCACCTGCTGTACTCTGTCTCAGGTTACTGGGCCCCAAAATTACATTGCCCATGATCCCTTACCCATTATTTCTAACTGAGTTCTGTCAATGGGAGCCACCAGCAGGATATTATAAGGTGAGTGGAAAGTGAAGACCAGACTCTCCCATGTCTCTGCTTCAGAGCGCCCCTCTTGGTGTGGCTGCATCTCCTTGTGGTTGTAACTCATAGCAGGGCTCCTCCTTTCTAAGTCCCAGGTCCTACAGAAGGCCCTTGCTCCTGTTGACTGTACTGCTTCCTATCCTTGGCCTTCTACACTGGATTTCACAGTGGCTTCCTACTGTGCTAATAGCCAGATTGTCTCGTGGTAGCCTGTTCACTCTTTCAGTACTTTTTGAACATAATAGTCCCGATGTTAAATTTCCTCTATTGAACTCCATAACTTAAATTCTCTCTCTCTCTCTCTGCCTGACTGATATATGTACATACATATGTGTTCAAATTGCTATTTAATAATCAGATGCACAGATGATGGAATAGAAATCATTCAAAAGTCACAATTATATGAAAAAAGCAAGTTGAAAACAAAGGCATTATCATTTGCTTCTCATTATATATAATAATTCCATCATCTGACTAAAAAAGTACTTTAATATCTAGTAAATGAAATAACATTATGAAAAGGGAGATTCATTCATTATATATATATATTTGTGTACCTTAATTCTCAGCCTAGGTGTATAAAGTGGATTGCCTCATATATACCAGAGAAGTCAGTGAGCTTAAATTACATATAATCAGTGGTACCAAAGAACACTTTAGGAGGTCATGAGTATTAGAAGAGCTTTCCTACTTTAAAGGTATATTTTCATCAAAACTCCTCAGGAAATACCAGTGAACACAGAAGAAGTATCATATGATAAAAAAGGATTAACATTCAACCATACTGTTTTTATACTTTTAAATTTATGAACTGTTATTAACATACTTGTTTTCTTTTTTAAAAATATCTTTATTGTTGAAACTATTACAGATGTCTTCCCTTTTCCCCCATTGACCCCCTCTACCCTATCATATACTTTCCTTAGTTTCATTATATTAATTTTTAAAGCAATTTTCATATTTTGTTGGAAAGGCAGACTTAGATGAATATATGCAAGTATATTTTAAGATGAGATTCATTTGCTAATATTTTTTATATTTTTATTGATTTTCAGAGAAAAAGGAGGGGAGAGGGATAGAGAGATAGAAACATCAATGAGAGACACATCAATTGACTGCCTCCTGCATGCCCCGATTGAGCCCACAACTCAGACATGTGCCCTGACCAGGAATCAAACTTGGTTCATGGGTCAATGCTGAACCACTGAGCTACACTACCAGGGCCATTTGCTAATATTTTTAGAAGAACTGAAATAAATTAATATGTAGGAATACATGGCTATCTGGAGTATCAGCATTATCTGAGTGAATTCATTTTATTACTTTTCTTTAGTTTTCTGTTTCAGCTCAAGATTACAAATAATTTGGTTTCATGTCCCTTTATTAAAGTTTATTTAGTTTGAATGTATCCTTTCATTAAAATTTCAGCCACCTTTTATTTTTATCTATATAATCAATGCCTTCTATTAATATACCCAACTTATCTAGTACTGTCATTAAAATTATTCTAACAACAGCCCTGGCTGGTGTGTTTCAGTTGCTTGAGCTTCCTTCCATGTGCCTAGAGGCCCTTGGTTTGATTCCCAGTCAGGGTATATGCCCAGATTGAGGGCTAAATCCCCAGTAGGGGGTATGCAGGAGGGAGCTGATGGATGTTTCTTTCTCTTGCTCTCTGTTCCTCTCTCTCTAAAAAAATCAATGAAAAATATCTTTAAAAATTAAAACAAATATTCTAACAACATACTTTATAAACCTTCGAGTTGAAGTAATGAATACCATGAATGAGTCTATTTCAGAAAACTCACTTTGACTTTGAAGGTTAAATTTTTAGAGAATTTGAACTCATGGTATTGTGTATTACAATAATAAACACAATATTGACAAATACAATTCTCAGTAAAATTTTAAATAAGATCAGCATGTAAGTTTTTGTAATGCAGGAAAGGAAATATAATCTGAAATATTTCAGAAGTGTATTTGAAAGTTACCTTGAAAATTGTACAGTTGTCACAGACAAGGAACAATTCTTGCATCTACTTAATGCATTTTCTTTTTTGAGGAATTTAAAAATATATATTTGATTAATTTCACCTCTTCTACCTCTTTTTCCACATCTGTACACAAAATTTCTGTCCATGACTTTTATTTGAATCATTTAGGGGTTTTATTTAAAAATGAGGCTCCAGTAGTGAGGAATGATGCCATACTCCCTTAGGAAACAGAAGGGAGAGAAAAGGCAGAATAAGAGATGAAATTGGATTTTAGGCACATCCTTAGCTGGGATGAGGGAAAATACACAACAATTTCTCAAGCTGTGCTGTTGCCAATCAATTCTTTTATCCTAAGGACTATGAAAATTTAATATTATTTCTACCAAATAACTCACACACTATTTATAATTGTCTGTTTATTGAACAATCATTAACATGGCATTTTGGTATATTTGAGAATAAGACAGCATGTTATATATCCCTAGAACATATGGTACCTTCCACACAATAGATTTTTTTAATTTAAATTCTATATTATTGAAAGTATTACATGTCTTCTTTTTTCTCCCATTGACATCTCCCCCACTGCTCCCATAGCCCAGCACATGCCCTCATCCCCCTGCTGTCTGTGTCCATTAGTTATGCTTATATACATGCATACACACAATAGATATTTAATAAAAGTTGTTAAATAAGTGATTAAATGTTCAGTTAGGAAGTATAACACAATGCAGTATTTCTATGTCAGTTGTGTGTCAGTTGTGTGTGTGTGTGTGTGTGTGTGTGTTTCTGAATTTGTTCTAGAATGGTTCTAGTATAGTTTTCTAGAGGCAGACATAGAAGAAATAGATAATCATCCAGCCAGCCAGTAGCCATGTGTGACTAAATTTTTTACCTAGCCCTTTTATTGCTATTTATTTTAATATTTACATTTAAAAGAATTAACCTGAGCCCCCCCAAAAAAAAATACAAGAAAAAGAAGATAGAAACTACCCAGCTGGCATGGTTCAGTGGTTGAGTATCAACCTAGGAAGCAGGAAGTCATGGTTCCATTCCCAGTCAGGGCATATGCCTGGGTTGTGGATTTGATCCTGAGCTGGGACACTTACAGGAGGCAACCGATGGATATTTTTCTCTTACATCAATCTTTCTCTCTCTCCCTCTCCCTCTCTTCCTCTCCCTGCAAAATCAATAAACATGCCCTTGGGTGAAGATTTCAAAAAAATAGGAAGAAAAAATTTAATCTAGCTAAAAAGATAATGCATCATGACCAGGTGTGGTGTATTCCAGGAATGCAGCATTTCTTTAACAAATATATCAAATACTTAGTTCACAAAATGAAGAGGACCAGAAGGAAAAAAAATCACATATATCAATGAAGAAAATGTACTTAACAAAAATTAAGTCATTATTAAAACAATTAATTTTTAAAAGAAGTCCTTGATTTGAATAAAAATAATTTCAATTCCTGGAGCAAACATCTGGTTAATAGCAAAATATTGAAAGTATTCTCTTTGAGATAAGAAAAAAGACAAATATGCCTATTAACATTGTCATCACTTTTATGTAGAATTTTTAAGGCCACCCCAGCCAGGGAAATGTGGCAGGAACACATACATATATACATATATTAAGACATAAAGAATCAAAGAATTAAATGGTTATTAACTACCATCAATAACCATGTTGGGTTTTACATACAATTTTAGAAGAATCTATAGGACAAATTATTTAGGATAAATAAATTTATCAAGATTGTGGTACACAAGATGAGCATAAATTATTTGTATCCCTATATTATTATTTAAATAATCAAATAGAAATGAGATTAATAAAAACATTTGCAAAGTCATTCAGAAAACATAAGATACTCAGAAATACATTTAAAAATACATAAAAGATGTTCTTAAAAATATAACTGAGATAATTTAAAGAAATATTAACTGATTGGAGAATTGCATGTTTTAAAGATAGCAAGTCTCTTCCAACTGAATATTATATTCAATGTACTCCAATCAGAATTTCTGCAGTTCGTTTTATGCAAATGAAAATTAACCTGTTGACTCTAGATGTGTATAGAAACATGAAAGGCCATTTATAGCCAAGGTAATCTTAAAGAAGAGCAAAACTCAGTTACTTATACCACCATGTTTTAAAAATAATTACAAAACTACACTAAGTAAGACAGTATGGTATTTGCAAAAAAAAAAAACAAAAAAAAAAAAACCAGCAAAACAGGTCAATGGAAAAGACTAGAGAGTTCTGAAATGGGCCCATTTATATACAGTCACTTGATTTATAATAACTGAATGCAGTAGGGAAAAAAAGTGTCTACTTATAAAAAGTCCTGAATCAATTGGGTATGTATGACACAGAAAAAAGATAAAACTTGGTTTCTGAGTTACATAACAAAAATTCATATCTAAAATTTGCATCTCTAACTGTGAAGATTTAAACAATATATAGTGTTTGGGAGAAAATGTGGTAGAACATCTTCATAACCATGGGATAGGCAGCAATTAATCAGGACACACACAAAAAAACAATCAAAGGTGAGAAAAGAAACTGGTAAAATAGGGTGCATTAAGATTGATATACAGTTGGCATCAAGATACACTATTAAGAGAATGAAAAGCAAGTCAAGAAATGGGAAAAGTTCAGCACAAACTTTCAAGAAAATACATAGAGAACTTCTACTATAAAACAATACAAAAAAGGGAGACAACCCAACAGAAAAATAGACAAAAGATTGGAATACTTTACAAAAGAGGATGTCCAAATGGTCAATAATCATATGAAAAGCAATAATTTTCATTGCTTTAATTTATATAAAGTTAAAAAATGGAAATGTGTATTTTAGAAAACGTAAAAGTTAGAATAGTAGTTATGTGTGTTTTTTCATTTTTTAATGTATTTTTATTGATTTCAGAGAGGAAGGGAGAGGGAGAGAGATACATCAATGATTAGAATCATTGATCAGCTGCCTCTGCACACACTCCCTTGTAGAAATCGAGCCCCCAACCCAGGCATATGCCTTTGACCAGAATCAAACCCAAGACCCCCTCAGTCTGCAGGCTGATGCTGTCTATCCACTGAGCCAAACCAGCTATAGCATAGTTATGTTTTTAAAGGAGTAACTACTAGAAGGAGGTATGTTGGGAGCTTCTGAGTTTCAGAAACAAATGGCATGTCTGCAACACTGTCTCTGCTGTGCTTTTTCTTCCTTTGTGTGTGTGTGTGTGTTGTGCTTCTTTTTCTTTTTCTTTTCTTTGTGTGTGTGCTTCTTTTTCTTGATCTAGATGATGATAACATGAATGTGTTCATTTTGTGAAAATACACCAAGCTATATCTATGATTAATTCACTTTTTTGCTTTTATATACATTATATAAGTATACACACACACACACACACACACACACACACACACACTAGCAAACTAAAGCAATAACAGCAACAAAAACTTCACTGTATGAAAAAAATTTCAATCAAAACCCAAACTCTAGATCTGCTGTTTCTTTTTCTGCCTTATAAACATATTATAAATTTAAAGGTTAAAAAAGTGGAAGAATGTTGAAAATCATTTGGGAGAGAGTACAATTTTTATAATATGATTCCAATTCAGAAATCATATATAAATGATAAATACAATAGATTTATCTACAAAGTAAAAATATAAATGGGGATAGTGTCTGCAATAAATATTATAGAAAATTTTAAATACTGTGAACAAACTTTTAAAAATGCAACTATACAGGTTATCTCTTGATAGAAAATTATGGGTGATTTTTCTTTTTCTTTGGACAATTCCTTATTTTTAAAATAAACATGCTTAGTTTTAATATATGAATAGCATATAACTATTTCAAGTAATAGTTATATATTTTTTTTTCATAAATTTAGAAAATCCCAACTCCTCCTCAAATGTATTCTTATTTGCTAATACCAGTTGATTCTTTTTCACAAAATAGCATTTTAATTCACCAGTTACCATAATCCATTATTTCACACTATCCATATCCACTCTGGGTGAGCATGTATCTCAATATTCATACCGTTGTTTTCTCAAAAATTGTGTGTACCCTTGAAATCCTACGTATATATGTGATACTGCTGTAATTAGCTAGGTATTAATAATAGAAAAATAGCAAAGGCATAAGGCGAGACATTACAGGCATATCATTTGGGCAGCTTCACCTGGAAACCACCAGCCTATTCCCTGCCACTTCCCTTAGAACAAATACTTCTTAAACATTAATATCATAGAAGGATAATAATGCTATGTCTTAGAATCTCTGCCAATTTCTCCCAATCAATTGCAACTGTCATTGACTAACATATTGGCACTTTTGTATTTCCAGTATTTAATTATAAAGCATTGGGGGAAAGAATCCAACAATAACAACAACAGCAAAAAGATACACACATTCCCTGTAAAGTTGGGTTGACATAGGGAAGGCACTTATCTGTCAGTCACACCTGGGAACAGAAATCATTGGTTAGAATGGTCATGGCCACTGCAAGTGCTTGAAATTTTCAAATACATAATCTCCTAAACAAAGGAGTTTGCTCTCTTGGCTTGTGACACTTGGCTTGTGGGGCTCTTTTGCGCCTGCTTCCTTGCATTTGCCTGTATGGCCCATGGTAATATGGACCCCAGACACAATAGACTAATGACTGCAGTAGGAAACACAAGCTAGGCTAGCCTGAAGCTGGACTGAACTCTGCTCCAATATGGAATGGAAACTCTGAATACTGATTCTGATTTTAGCTTTACTGAAGACCAAGCTATGCTTCTTCTATGACTGAATTAAGGGAAATGGCACTTTGAAAACCCAGGGGTGTAATTCCATGGAAAGAAAGCTTTCTACCATATCTCATTATCCTGTTGGGGGCTTCTGAAATGCTTATTCCAGTGGTATCCCAAGAACCCCAGTCCCACTAGCAACCAGTGAAGATGAGGCCCACTCCCTACCATTAACATATGTATCTGACATTTTACTAAAAATATTACTACTAATAGTCAACAAATGAGCATTAGATTTTCTTGTTCTAAAAAAGCCCATATTTTTTAAAGTGATAAAAATCAATTACTTTAATCACATGCCACAGTAAAAATCAATAAAAGGTGTGCATTCCTGGAAAAACTGTCCTTTTGATAGATTTTGTGTAACATATAAAACAAATTCAACTAAAAACTAATATTTCTTAAACATTAATATTATAGAAGGATAATAATGTTGTATCTTAGAATCTCTCCCAATCTTGTGAGCTTTGCTCCGCTAAAACTGTCATTGACTAAAGTATTGGCACTTTTGTGGTTCCAGTATTTAATTGTCCCATCATTGAAATATTAAGCTATGAGGTCTCGCTAATTTGTGTGTATAGCAACTTAAAGACTGTTTCCACAAATCATTTTCAAGTTACTTTCATAACACACCCTTATTATGATTGTTACATTCCATGAACCAGCTATGTATCCATTTTAGAGTTTGTAGTCTTCTTCCAATGTCCCTTGAAACATAATCACCTACACACCAATTATGTTTGTCATTTGTAAACAAGGAAATCATTACCACTCTGAAACTCTATTTTTTAAAATATATTTTAATTGATTTCAGAGGGAAAGGGGGAGAGATAGAAACATTCATATTCTATATAATAAAAGCCCAGCAACCACAATGGCAGAACAACCACTTGACCAGTCACTATGAGGTGCACAGACCACCTCTTGGTCTCTTTCCCTGGCCAGTAGGCTCTTATTTCCCCATGGCAAATGGGGACCTGGGGGTGGGTGGTGGGGGATTGTGTGGGACACCAGGCCAAGGCCCCTGCCCTGCCAGTCTCCCCACACACAGAGGGTGACCCACAGTGGGGGTGGGGCCGGCAAGCAGGCAGGAATGGCCGACCTCTGGGTCCCTCTCCCCAGCCAGCAGGCTCCCATTGCCCAATGGCGAACAGGGAACCAGTGAGTGGTGGCAGGGGCTGGGACTGGTGAGTAGGTGGAACAGCCGACCTCTTAGTTCTTCCCCCAACAGTCAGGCTCCAATCGTCCGATGGCTAATGGGAAACTGGAGTGGGTGGGTGGCGAGGGATGAAGGTGGCACCAGGACAAGGCCCCTGCCCCACCAGTCCAGGGGTGGGGTCAGTGGGCCATCACAAACAGCTGACCTCTCAGTCCCTCCTTCCCAGCCATCAGGCTCCCATTGCTTGATGGCAAACTGGGAACCCGGGTAGGTGGCACCGGGGGGGCGGAGTGGCTGCTGGCAGCCAGGGAAGATGACCCTGATTGCAGGCTAGACCTAGGAACCATACCTGTGCATAATTTTGTGCACTGGGTCCCTATTGTGTGTGTGTGTGTGTGTGTGTGTGTGTGTATAAAGCCAGTGTCAGTGATGACTAGGACGACCAAATGACCTGTCACCATGAGGTGCATTGAGCACCTCTCAGTTCCTTCCCTGCAGCCCACAGGCCTTGATTACAGCAAGGCGGGTGGGTGGGACAGCAAGCCCAGTGGGGCAGTGGGCAGGTGAATGGGGCTGCGAACATGGCAGGGCAGTAGGCAGGTGGGCGGGGTGGCAAACATGGTGAGCAGCAGCAGGCTACCACACGTGATTTAGTGTGCTGGGCCTCTAGGCAGTGATAAGAGAGAATCATTGATCTAGTCAATGATAAGAATCATTGATCAGCTGCCTCCTGCACACCCCACACTGGGGACCAATTCCACAACCTCTGCATATGCCCTACCGAGAAGTGAACAGTGACCTCCTCATTGATGCTCAACAACTTGGCCACACTGGCTGGGAACCACTCTGAAATTCTTTAATGTGTATTTCCAAGTCTCTTAAATTGGAATTGATATGGGGGGATCCACATAGATCATGAGTTTAAACTAGACACTCATGTATCAAATGAACCATGAAAACCACAGAGGGTAAGTTTTAGAAATAGATGATATGTCTGCAACATTTTTCTTACAGAACTGTATCTGCTGTGATTTCTTCTCAGTTATTAATGTCACCATAATACTCAGTTGACATTTTAAAATTATTAATGAAAGAGCCACATGTCAATGAACATCTTTTGTCAGGGTATCGACCAAAACTTACAAATATGAATGACTGGATTCTAATCTGGGGTTTTTCTTCTTCATTTTGATTTCCACCTTCTTTTCCAGGATCTTAAATTAAGTACTCTGATTTGTTGAATAATTGTTAAATCATTCAGTTGTATTTTTCAATTGAGTTTAGCCCCCAGTATGTAAACACCTCAAAAAGGAAAATTAATGTGCGAATAAAATATTGGAATTTCATCTTCTATAATAAAAGTGAAACATGCAAATGTGACCGTTACCACCAGCCAATCAGAGCGGCTGTATGCAAATTAACCCAGCCAAGATGGAGGCCAACAGCCACGGAACTAGACCAAACCAAAGGGTTCTGTTGCAACTGCCTGCCTAGGCTGGCAGTTGGAAGTGGCACTAGGGCACCAGGGCACCAGGAAGTGCGAAAGCAAGGTGGCGGGCTGGGGAGCGGGTAAGAGGTGGCAG
>PVJC01053915.1:0-10665 GCA_004026665.1 Murina feae | reverse complement strand
CGGGTCCTGGGTCCTGCACTGTCCCGCCCTGCAGCCACTCTGTGCACTCGGGAGGTCCCTCAGCCCGGCCTGTGCCCTCTCGCAGTCTGGGACCCCTCGGGGGATGCCCACCTGCTGGCGTGCCTGACCAGCCTGGGTGAGGGGCTTTAAGGCTGCCCACAGCTCCCATTGACCCAACGTCCCAGCAAGGCTGGCTGGAGGCAGCTTCTGGAATTTTTTCTCCTATGATTGATACTGTTCCTTGAAGGCCTGAGGTAATTGATACACTGTTCCTTTAAGGCGGCCTTCTAACTACTAACGAAGCCTCCGCTGCTTCACCTCGCAGGGTCTATAATGAAACAATTGTTACTTTTACTGGTTAGGCCGGAGCTGCTCTTTCCTTCAGCTCCGGAGGATTCTACGATTGTTACAATGTTTCAAAAAGCTGTGTTTCGCTAGAGGCAGTTTAATCGGAGCTGAGCTGAAGGGCTCAGCTTCACTTTCCCTCCTGCCGCAATGGAAAGGGCTGTTTATTCAGGTCCGTGAGTGGCGGCCGCCATGTTGGCTGGGCTAATTTGCATACAGCCGCTCTGATTGGCTGGTGGGCATGGCTTACCCTGTCTCGGAGAAACGGTTAATTTTAATATTTCGCTTTTATTAGTTTAGATGAAAGAAGTAACAAAAAAAATTGGTGGCCTTCTTCACCCGCCTTATGTGGAGTGAGACAAATCTGGGTTTAAATCCCATCTTTGCCACTTACTGTGTAACATCAAGCTAGTTACTTAACCATTCTGAAATTCAATATTTTTATCTGTAAAATGTTGAAAACAGTATCTATCATTGGATTGTTGTGAGTGATAAATGAAATCCATTGTATAAAATGCCACATACCAGGCAGCTGCTCAGTAAAGGTTAGTTTTCTTTACCCATCATGTTCTACTCTCACTTGCAAGCACTTCCAAAGTGGCAGAATAAGGTTTCCATTAGCATTTGTTAAATCAATGAATGAGTGAAACTATGTAATTCATGGTGATGTCAAAGCAATCTTCCAATACACTATTCATCATGTCCCTCATATTTAAGAACGTATATACTAAATGAAATAAGCCAGTCAGAGAAAGATAAATATCACATGATCTCACACATTTGCTGAATATAATGAACAACATAAACTGATGAAAAAAATAGATCCCAAGACATAGAAGCATAGAACAGACTGTCCAACCTCAAAGGGAAGTCGGGGCGGGGGGAGAAGAAGGAAGGGGAGTAAGAGATCAACCAAAGAACTTGTATGCATACATATAAGCATAATCCATGGACACAGACAGTAGGAGGGTGAGGGCATGTGCTGGGGGGTGGGAATGGCCAGGGAGAGGTTTATGGGGGAGAAAGGGAGACATATGTAATACTTTAAACACTGAAGAACTTAAATTTTAAAAAATAAAATAAGTGTTTGACCAAATTAAAAAAAAAAAAAGAATGTATAGGAACTTTTAATCGTTAAACAAAGTAACCCAAGTTTCCAGCTGAGCATGCAGAACTCTGGAACCTCTTCACCACTGCTACCCATGCCCCACTCCTTCCCAGACAGATATAGCAGCCTCCCAATTCTCATGCTAGCACAGAACACTAACATGTAGTATGTACTTGCAACTACATATAGTATGTGCTGGAACAAGAGAGGAGCCAACTAAAATAGCTCCCAGTGGTCAAACCTAAAGCTATCTGAGAAGCAAAATTAAGAAAGTAGTATTGGATTATAATCCAAATTATATAATAAACATTGATGGGTCCTTATAGATATAAATAAATAATTAAATGAATTAATAAATGAAGGAGAAGAGACATATATCCAAATATCCCCTCTCAAGAGATGGAGCATAATTCCCTACTCATTAACTATAGGCTGTACGTAGTGACTTCCTTCCGAAGAGTCAAACTGCAGCGGGAAGGCTCGGGAGGGTTGTGGGGGGAGTGGGTAAAAGATCAATAGAAGAACTTGTATGCATGCATATAAGCATAATCAATGGATGCAAGACACTTGGCGGGGGAGAGGAGGTGAGGGCATGTGATGGGGGATAGGGGAGGCCGGGGGAAGGTCAATGGAAAAAAAAAGGAGACATATGTACTGCTATTTGTAATACTTTAAACAATAAAATAAATTTTAAAAAAATAAGAGTACATTATAGAAAGGGAGAAACTTGACAGTCACTACCTCAGCCAAGTGATCAAGGTCAACATCAATAGTTATGTCATGTTGATAGCATGTAATCTTTCTTAAGATAAATTTTTAATGATTTCAGCGAGGAAGGGTGAGGGAGAGAGAGAGAGAGAAACATAAATGAAGAGAGAGAATCATTGACTGCATGCCTCCTGGGGATCAAGCCTGCAACCCAAACATGTGCCCTGACAGGGAATTGAACCATGACCTCCTAATTCATAGGTTGACACTCAATCACTGAGCCACGCCATATGGGTGATAGCATGTAATCTTGATACGATGTGATGAGACTAGCACTCCACTTCTATGATCATCCTCCCAAAAATCCATAACCTTAGTCTAATCAGGAGAAAAGCTCCACGCAAATCCTAATTGAAATATGAGTACTTGGCCAGAACTCCTCAAAACTCTCAAGTTCATCAAAAACAAAGAAAGTCTGAAAAATTGTCACAGCCAAGAGGAACCCAAGGAGACATGACAACAAAATATGATGTGGCATCCTGTGTGAAATCTTGGCACAGAAAAAGGAGGTTGGGTTAAAACTAAAGAGATCTGAATACACTATGGAATCTAGAATAATAAGGTATCATTGATAGTTCATTAATTGTAAAAAATGCATCATACTAATTTAATCATTGGAGAAACTGGGTGGTAAGTGCATGGTAATACATTAATTGTCTTCCCAGTTGTCTATAAATCTAAATTTGTTCTAAAATTAAATTTCTATTGGGGGAAAAATTTGAGCCTTGCTAAAAACTGCCCTTCCACAAACCTGTGCGCACACAGGGCAGTCACAAGGGGGGTGCCCTTCAGTCCTGCACCATCAACTGAGTGTTCTCACCACCCCTCGGGTGCCCCTCTTTAGAAGGGAAGGGTGTGCAGAAGGAAGCATGCCCTCTGCTTGATCTTTAAGATATTGTTTTATTCAGTTAACCTTGTAACTTTTTCAAAACTTGTAAAAAAAAAAAAAACTGCCCCTCTTTTTCTGCCTACCCCCTTCCTGTCTAATTCAAGCTCTCAACACAAAGGGGTGGGGGTAGGTACCATTCAGGAATCTGGACCAGAGCTGATAAGGCTGGGCCAAGCTGGGCCTAGAACTACAGCCACAAGCATGAGCCCCGTCCAGAGCTGGCTAGTGAGAGAGACCTCAGGGCTCCACATCCCTTCAGCCATGGGACACTGGTGGTGGGAGTGAGAGGGGAGGATCCCTGGGCTTTGATCCTATTTCTTAATCAGTGCAGCCTCAGGAAGACTGAGGTAGAAAAGGGGTAGAAAAGGGGTTAACCTTTTAAGTGCCTGTCCCTTCCTTCTTCACACTGTAAATACAGTTTGATAGCTAGGAAAGAAAACAGAATAGTAAGCAGCATCCACACCCCAAGCTGGCTGCTGGCCTCATCCCAGGAAGGGATGGGGTGGTCATCCTTCCTAGTGGTTGTGGACCTGCTATGTGATGGGAGATCAAGGCCAGAGACAGTGCGAGGCCAGAGACAGTGCTTGGTGGGGAGGCTCCAGTCTTGCGGTCTGTCCAGCCCATCTTGCCTCCTTGGTGCCTCTGGAGGCCTCTGTGCCTCCTCTAAAGGGGGCTGGATACTAAGAGCCAATGGAGTGGCTCCTGGCTGTCAAGGGCTAAGCCCACCCAGTGCTCTGAGAAAGGGATTTTTAACACTGCTACATGAGCTGTGGCTCCTGGGGTGTCCTCCACTTCTCTCTGCTCAGTAACAGAGCCTTGCTAATTAGGTTGTCGCTTGACAAAAGTGCTTGGGATTTGAGTTACCATCCTGGCTTTACCCAATCTCAGTAACTTATAATACTGATAATGAAATAGTGTTAATCCTAAAAAAAAAAAAAAAAGAAAGAAAGAAAGAAAAAGAAAAACTGCCCTTCCATCCACTACACAGAAGACTGATGTTTTCTGAGTCTCTATCAGTCATAGTGGTCATGCTGGGGAGGCTCAGATTCCAGAAGTAGATGTTTCTGTACCTGAGTTGAGAGGAGTATGGCTACACAATTTCTAATCACATCTCCGCTAATCCAACCCAATTCCTTCCTGCATTCCCTTTTGTTCAGGGCACAACCATCTCCCAGCTCCCTAAATTCAACATTTCAAAGTCAGCCACTCTTTTTTTTTCCCCCATTTTCTAAGACAGATTGCTTTTAATTCATCAATTTTATCTCAAATCCAGTCGACTCAATAACACTGTCTTTGTTCAGGTCACTAGCATATAGCATCCACGTGTCTTTATAATTCACCTTGCCTCCAGTTTCTCTCCAGTTTCCAGCCATTTTCCAGGTCACCAAAGTTAGCTTCTCCAAACATGAATTTGATCATGGCAACCCCTGCTTAAAATTCTCCCACTCCCTTCAGATAGAATACATACCTACTAGCATGGATAGAAGGTTCCTCACACTCTGAACCAAACCCACGTTTCAACTTTCCTTCCCTGCCCCTTCCTCTGATACACCTTATGTCCCAGTCACAGCAGGTTGCCATTGCATTTCAACAAAATACATCCTGGATTCTGAGAACTTTATGCCTTTGCAGGTCCTGGGCGCTCTGGCAGGAATGCTCATGTTATGCCCTCCCTATGTTTCCTCGCTTGGTGAACCCCCCATTCCACAAACGTCACCTCAAAGGTTACTTCTTCTCAAAGCTTTCTCTGACTCCCCAAAGCAGACCTCTTCCTTACAGCACTGATTTCCACAAGAAGAGTCTCTCAGGTATGAGGCCACCTGCCACCCACCTGTGTCCTCCATGCCTCCAACAATACCTTTCACATGGGGGTACTCAATAAACATATGCTGGATGCTTCCATTCAATGACTCTCCCGCCCTTCTGGACCATACTCCTGGGGCCCTGCTTACACCCCTATTATGTACCACCATCATCTTCCTCCATTAGAACCTTGTGTCAAAGATGACTGTGTCCCAGTTCCTTCAGTTGAGGTCATCCAGAACTGTCTGCAGCAGGAGTCAGCAGAATTAGAAAAGAATTGGCACCTTTGCTTAGCCACAGGCAGAAACACAAGAGGCAACCCAACTGGTGACTGCCTGTCTCTGCTTATGTAAATATGTGTCTTTGTGTCATTGTGATATCCCACTGACTAAAGTTGGAGTAGCTGCAGCCATTCATGGGGCAAGGAAAACTGCTTTTCCTAATAACAGCACCCCATTGCTTCCTCTCTGACTGATCAGTTACAGATTCCAATAGACAGCAAGAGAGTGCCCCCAGACCCAGTCCCAAGACGAAAGGATGGGGTCTCTTAATGACTCTCATAGTCTATGAAATGCTCCCCCAAAGTAGGTAGAGAAACCATTGAAAACGTAAATGCAAAATATGAATAATAAATCACTTAGAACCCAAATTAATAAGAGGAAGTTATAAAATAAAGTATATTTCCTCAAATAAATCAAACAGAAATTCAGACATGTTCACACACATTGGTATTAAAAAGTGAGCTTAAGAAAGAAAAGGCATACAAATTGGAAAAGAAGTAAAACTATTATTATTTGTAGATGACATGATATTGTACATCAAAAACCCTAGACTCCACCAAAAAACTACTAGACTTCATAAATGAATTCTGCAATGTAGCAGGATAGAAAATTAACACTGCATGGGAGAACATATTTGCCTATGTTATCACCAATAAGGATTTAATCTCCAAAATTTATAGGGAACTCATACAACTTAACAAAAGGAAGATAACAACCAATCAAAAAATGGGCAATGGACCTAAATAGATACTTTTCAAAAGAGGATATAAGGAAGGCCAAGAGACATATGAAAACATGCTCAAAGTCACTAATCATCCAAGAGATACAAATCAAAACAACATTGGGTACCATCTCACACCTGTCAGAATGGCTCTCAACAAATCAACAAACATCAAGTGCTGGTGTGGATGCTGAGAAAAAGGAACCTTCGTGCACTGCTGGTGGGAATGCAGACTGATGCAGCCACTGTGGACAACAGTATGGAGTTTCCTCAAAAAACTAAAAATAGAGCTCCCATTTGACCCAGTGATTCCACTTCTAGGAATATATCCCAAGAAGCTAGAAAAACCAATCAGAAAGGATATATGTGCCCCTATGTTCATAGAAGCACAGTTTACCATAGCTAAGATTTGGAAAGAACCTAAGTGCCCATCAGCAGATGATTGGATTAGAAAACTGTGATACATCTACACAATGGAATACTATCTTAACTAATAAAAGCGTAATATTGAAATTAACCGTTTCTCTGGGATGGGGTAAGCCACGCCCACCAGCCAATCAGAGCGACTGTATGCAAATTAGCCCAGACAACATGGCGGCCGCCACTCACGGACCTGAGTAAACAGCAGCTTCCATTGCAGCAGGAGTGAAAGTAAAACTGCGGCCGCTCCACTCATCCTAGCTCAAGCAAAACACATGTTTGCAACAAAATAACAATCATAGAATTCTTGGGAGCTGAAGGAAACAGCAGGCCTGGCCTCACCACTAAGTAACATTGTCTCATTATAGACACTGCAAGGTGAAGCAGAGAGGAGGCTTCATTAGTAGGCCAGCTTAAAGGACAATTATAGACAACAAACAAACCCCAGAAACCTGCGTCCAGTCAGCCTTGCTGGGACATTGGGTCAATGGGAGCTGTGGGCAGCCTTAAAGCCTGAAAGCGCCAATCAGCCCGTCACCCACGCTGGCCACAACCCAATGGGGTGAGGGACATTCCTGGGGGGCTTGGCCAGCCTGGAGACAGCCATCAGCCCGTCACCCAGGCTGGTCAGGCACGCCAGCAGGTGGACATCCCCAGAGAGGTCCCAGACTGTGAGAGGGCACAGGCAGGGCTAAGGGACCTCCCAAGTGCACAGAGCGGCTGCAGGGCGGAACAATGCAGGACCCAGGACCGGTGAGTGGGAAAGAGGCAGTGGGGGCTGGGGGCCTGCTTGGCGGCTCCTCAGGCCCTTTGAGGGGCACCGGGGAGCAGGTAAGAGGTGGCGGGGGGTTGGCGGCCTGCTTGGTGGCTCCCCAGGCCCTTTGCGGGGCACCAGGGAGCGGGAAAGCAAGGTAGCAGGGTACCGGTGAGTGGGAAACAGGCGTCGGGGGGTCGGCCTGCTTGGCGGCTGCCCAGACCCCTTGGCGGCACCAGGAAGTGGGAAAGGAAGGCAGCAGGGGACTGGTGAGTGGGGAAGAGTCAGTGGCCTGCTTGGCGGCTCCCCAGGCCCTTTGGGGGGCACTGAGGAGCAGGAAAGCAAGCTCTTGGGGGCTGGGGGCCTGCTTGGTAGCTCCCCAGGTCCCTTCCAGGGATCAGGGAGCAGGAAAAGGCTGGCCTGACCATGAGGCAGGGTTTTCCCTGCTTTCTGGTGGCTGGAGGAAGATGGGCAGTAGGCAAGCTTGGGAGGCAGGCAGCACCCAGCCCTGGCCACAGCTCAAAAAAAGAGAACAACATGCAGGGGAGGGCAAGAGTCTGAGAGATCAACATAGAGGGGGTGCCTGCTCCAAGCCTGAAGGCAGGCCCCCAGCAGGTAGACACACACAGGAGGACTGCTCCGAGCCTCAGATGCATGTGGGGGCAGGTCCCTAGTGGCCACATACACACACACACACACACACACACACACACACACACACACACACAAAAGGCATCCGGCAGACTGGGGCCATCATAGGACATCCACTGAGGGGTTCCAGACTGTGAGAGAGGGCAGGCTAGGCTGAGGGACCCTCACCCTCCCCCCGTGCATGAATTCCATGCACTGGGCCCCTAGTGCAGCTATAAAAAAGAAGGAACTCTTACCATTTGCAACATCATGTATGGAACTGGAGAGCATTATGCTAAGTAAAATAAGCCAGTCAGAAAAAGATAAATATCACATGATATCACTCATTTATGGAATAAAATGAACAACATAAACTGATGAACAAAACCAGATGCAAAGATAGAGAAGCATCCATCAGACCATCAAACCTCACAGGGAAGGTAGGGGAGGGTGGGGATAAGGGTGAAAGATCAGTCAAAGGACTTGTATGCATGCATATAAGCCTAACCAATAAACACAACAGGGGAGTGCAGGCATGAGTGGGGGAATTTAGGGGGATGGAATGAGGGGATAAGGATACATATGTAATACCTTAATCAATAAAGAAATTTTTTAAAAAACCTTTACTACATCAAATTCTTAGTATTAAACTATAATAAAAATGTAGCTCTGCAAAAAAAAGTGCAATGGATATTTCATTTGTAAGTGATAGAGCATTAGTTTTCTCTGGTAATTTATGATATCCACAAACAGGTACGTAATAAGTTCATTTTAATTTGTGGCTGAACTATTTGTCCAGAGTCAATTAAAATACATAGCAAAACCAAGAACCCTTCGATTTAAAGGCTATAAAGTTTTTTATAAGTAGGTGTGATGATGGTAGAACTAAAGAATATTCCGGGAGTTCTTAGAAAATGAGAGAGTTCTGATGTCATTCTTTCACTCAGCAATTTTGATTGAACTCTACTGTGTTAACCTTCTTTTAAGCACTTGGATCAGTCTTATTTTAGATCATTCTTTAAAAACAAATAAAAATAATGTCAAATGGAAAAGAAAGAAAGAAAATATGATTTCTTAGCTTTAATTATCAAGTTTAATGTTGGCTTTTAGTAATTACTATAAATGTTTTAATTAAATCTTCATTGTTCAGATTATTACAGTTGTTCCTCTTTTTTCCCTCCATAGCTCCCCTCCACCTGGTTCCCACCCACCCTCTGACCTTACCCCCCGACCCACTGTCCTCAGCCATAAGTGTATGATTTTTGTCCAGTCTCTTCCCAAACCCCCCACACCCCTTACCCCCCGAGAATTGCTGTCCCCTCCCTTTCTATGTCCCTGATTCTATTCTATTCACCAGTTTATTCTGTTCATCAGATTTTTTATTCACTTGATTTTCAGATTCACTTGTTGATAGATATGTGTATGCTGTTCATAATTTTTATCTTTACCTTTTTCTTCTTCTTCCTCTTCTTAAAGAATACCTCTCACCATTTCATCTAATACTGGTTGCGTGGTGATGAACTCTTTTAGCTTTTTCATTTCTGTGAAGCTCTTTATCTGACCTTCAATTCTGAATGATAGCTTTGCTGGGGAGAGTAATCTTGGTTATAGATTCTCACTATTCATCACTTTGAATATTTATTGCCACTCCCTTTCAGCCTGCATGGTTTCTGTTGAGAAATCAGCTGACAATCGTATAGGTACTCCCTTGTAGGTAACTAACTGCTTTTCTCTTGCTGCTTTTAAGATTCTCTCTTTGTCTTTTGCCCTTGGCATTTTAATTATGATGTGTCTTGGTGTGGTCCTCTTTGGATTCCTTTTGTTTGGGGTTGTCTGCACTTCCTGGACTTGTAAGTCTATTTCTTTCACCAGGTAGGAGAAGTTTTCTGTCATGATTTCTTCAAATAGATTTCAATATCTTTCTCTCTTCTTCTGGCACCCCAATAATTCGGATGTTGGTACGCTTGAAGTTGTCCCAGAGGCTCCTTACACTGTCTTCATATTTTTGGATTCTTTTTTCTTTTTGCTTTTCTGGTTGGATGTTTTTTGCTTCTTCGTATTTCAAATTTTTGACTTGATTCTTGAGATCCTCTAGTCTGCTGTTGGATCTCTGTACAATATTCTTTATTTCAGCCAGTGTATGCTTAGTTTGTAGCTGGTCCTTTTTCATATCCTCCAGGGTCTCACTAGATTTATTGAGGGTCTCACTAAATTTATCAGCAGTTTCTAGAAAATTCTTGAAAAACCTTATAACTGTGGTTTTGAACTCTATATTCAGTAGTTTGCTTTCTTCCATTTCTTTAATTTGTGACCTGTTTCTTTGTCTTCACATTTTGGCTACTTCCCTGTGTTGATAGAGTGGCTTTCTGTGCTAGGTGTCCTATGGGGCCCAGTGGCTCAGCCTCCCCAATTACCTGAGGTGGACACTCTTGGTGCACCCCTTAGTGGGCTTTGTGCACAGCCTTGTAGTTAATCCTTGATTGTTGTTGGTATCACTGGGAGGAATTGTCCTCCAGGTCAATTGGCTGTGAGAATCAGCTGTGTCTACAGTGGGAGAACTTCTGTGCTGGAGACACCCTTATGGGGCAAGACTTGCTTCAGTGGGGCTTTGTTCTCACTGAGTCTGCTTCCTGAATGTGTCCCTTATCAATCTGAGGGACACAGTTGTAATCTGGATGGTACCACTCTGACCACTGGATACACTGGCTCTTGGATTTCTAAGGAGGTACTAATTTAGATTCTGCCTGAGGCTACCCTGCAGGAAGCTATGGAGAGATCTGCAGCTTCCTCTTCTTTGTTTGGGGTTTGGAGGTGCCCAGATGAGGCCCAGCTGTGAAGCAATGCAAGCTACTATGGGGCCTTGGGCCTTCTTTTTTTTTTTTTTTTTTTTTGCTAAACTTTCTTATTTTCTTTTTTTTTTTTTATTGCTTAAAGTATTACAAAGAG
>PVJC01053914.1:0-10677 GCA_004026665.1 Murina feae | reverse complement strand
CCGGCTGGACACAGGTTCTGGAGTTTTTTCTCCTATAATTGATACTGTTCCTTGAAGGCCTGGGGTAATTGATACACTGTTCCTTTAAGGCGGCCTTCTAACTACTAATGAAGCCTCCTCTGCCTCACCTCGCAGCGTCTATAATGAAACAATTGTTACTTTTACTGGTTAGGCCGGAGCTGCTCTTTCCTTCAGCTCCAGAGGATTCTATGATTGTTACAATGTTTCAAAACTGCTAGAGGCAGTTTAATCGGAGCTGAGCTGAAGGGCTCAGCTTCACTTTTGCTCCTGCCGCAATGGAAAGGGCTGTTTACTCAGGTCCGTGAGTGGCGGCCGCCATGTTGGCTGGGCTAATTTGCATACAGCCGCTCTGATTGGCTGGTGGGCGTGGCTTACCCTGTCTCGGAGAAACGGTTAATGTTAATATTTCGCTTTTATTAGTTTAGATATATATCTACTCTAATAAAAGAGTAATATTGAAATTGACCATTTCTCCAGGATGCCTAACCCACGCCCACCAGTCAATCAGTGTGGCTGTATGCAAATTAACTCAGCCAAGATGGAGGCTGGCAGTGCAACCATGGAGGCGGGTGCTGCGCAGGCGGCAGGGTGGGTGGGGTGCGCGGGGTGGGTGGTGGGCCGAGGGGTGGGCGGGGTAGGCAGGACAGGTGGTGGGTTTGGCCAGCCTGCAAACTGCCATCAGCCTCTCACCCAGGCTGGCCAGGCATGCCAGCAGGTGGACATCCCCGGGCTCCTAATATATATACATATTTTTTTATTTTTTTTTTGTATTGATTTTTTACAGAGAGGAAGGGAAAGGGTAGAGTAAGAAGCATCAATGAGAGAGAAGCATTGATCAGCTGCCTCCTGCACACCCCCCACTTGGGATATGCCCGCATCTGAGGTACATGCCCTTGACTGGAACCAAACCCAGGACCCTCCAGTCCAAAGACCCACACTCTATCCACTGAACCAAACCAGCCAGGGCTTAGCTAATACTTTTAAAGAATGATACTGAGTATAGGCATAATCTCTTTAACCTTCTTATCAACTCCATGAGAAAGATGTCATTTCCATTTTCAAAATAGAGATACTGGGACCTAGTCCCATTATATAACTTTCCAAGACTAAACACTAGTGTCTAGGCATTCTGATTCTGGTCAGGGCTTCTTCCAATATATCATATCTTAAAGGGAATCCATGGGAGACTTGGTGGGAAAGTCTGGAAGAAGGACATTCTGAAAAGGGAAGTTGGCTGAAGGTAGTCCACCCCTGCTTATCAGAATTCTAACTTAAGGGAGTTGGCCTAAGGTGGCTACCACTAATTGTTCCTTAACCTTTCCAAACAAGTCTGTGCACATGCGGACTCTTGGGTGTTTACTGGAATCTTTATGCTTAATCTTTAGGTGTCCTTGCTTAAAGGACACTGGCGACACCTATGCCCTACTGATTATATCTAAAAGATAAACTTTACCTCAAACTGCTGTTATAATAAAAGCCTGAAGAGGCAGGCGATTGAGGCTGTCTGGTTCCTCTATCCAGGCAGTCACTTAGCCTTCTCTTACACAGCAATCTTGTGTCAGAGTAACCATTCATCCATCACTCAGGGTCTGCTGGTCAGCCCTGGCAATATCTGTCTTCAATTATACCAAAGCTGATTACTGGAAGGATGCAAAATTATTCCTAAGAGGAAAAGAGAAGTAAGAGCTAGCTATCTTGCAATAACATAAGGTTTTATTTTTATTTAATTAATCAAAACAAAGACAACATTGCACACATATGGGTATAACAGAAGTTGCTATTTTTCACTCCACAAAGTATTTATGGGAGTACTTTTGATTTGCCAGTCATTATGCTTAGTACTCCAGGAAACGAAAATTTCTAGGTCTTGGCTGCCCAGCCTAAAAGAGTTCAGCAGTCTGGACAGCACATATCCCCCTCATTGATCATCTTTTAAGCATCTGTGAGAACAATCTAGGCAGTGCTCTGCTGGACAACCTTCTTTCTTTTGCCCTCCTAAGAGGCAGATGGAGAAAAGAATTGTAGTAAGTGAAGACAATCATTAAAAGGTTTGCATTGGACTTGTTTGCATTCTGTATTCCCTTTCAAATGAAAAGCATCCTATATAATAAAAGGCCAGTGGCCATAAGTGTAACAACCAGAATGGCCAATTGACCAGTCATCATGAGGTGCATTAACCACCTCTCCATCTTTCCCCTCTGGCCCACATACTTTGACTGCAGCATGGCGAATAGAGAACCATGGCAAAATGAGGGGAGTGATGGTGGGGCAGGGCTGATGAGCAGGGTGAACCGCCAACCTCTTGGTCCCTTTCCCCAGCCCAGGCTCCAGGGAACTGGATTCATGCTCTGATCCACAAACCAAGGGGTGGCAGCAGGGCAGAAGATGGCCCTGATTACAGACTAGGCCTAGGGACCCTACCCACACGTGATTTCATGCACTGGGCCTCTAGTAGGGAATAAAAATTCTTAGGTTTGTTAATAGACATTTATTTACATTCATGTCTCCAGAGGCCTAACTTATCATGGGTGGCATACATCTGCTTATCACTTAAATAGTGGCCCATAGATCCTACTGGGTTTGTTAAGAGGGATTCTCAGCTTCCAATTTTAATCCCACTAGGTATAGCTCATGAGCACTTGAGAGGAAGTTCTTACCCAGTTACTTTTCTCAGGTGGTACTGAGGAAATGAGTTTATCCCAATTCATAAAACCATAGCCAATTATTTTATTCAAATTTATTAGTGTCAAATTTGACTCTAGAAAGATATGATGGAAGAAAAGTAGGATCATGTAAATGTTTATCTGCTTTATTAAAATTTATTGATTTAAGAGAGAAACTTAGATTTGTGGTTGGACTTACTTATGCATTCATTGGTTGCTTCTTGTATGTGCCCTGACTGCAAATTGAATTGGCAACTTTAGTGTATTGGGACAATGCTTTAACCAACTGAGCTACCTGGCTAGGGACTCAATGTTTACTTTTAACATCAGGGATAAGCACAAGAAGTCGTTGACATGAAACAACATTTTTAGAATTGAGGGTATTAAAGATTGAAAAAATTGACGTGAAATTATTTAGCCAATTCATTACTGAAAATTAAGTTAATCACAGCCAATATTCCATTGACCTATCTATCAGAAATCACATTGATTTTGTTCTCACATAAAAGCCATGGCCTATTTAGCATTCCTCAGACTTTGTCTACAATGATCTACTCAAAGTTCAGCAGCGCTTAAGGGTCCCATTTCTGTTTTCATTACTTTAACGAGAAGGATCCTGAAAACAACAACACAATTACAGGTGAGTTTCAGTGGCTATGTTTTATTTTTTCCAACTGGAGACAAACTTTGTCAGTTCGTCTGTACACAAATTGCAGGAGCGCTGTAGAGCTCGGCCCCTGACAGAGGGCTACACACACTGTCAGTGTTATTAGTATTCTTCATAGCTGGCTGTTGTCTTCAGGACCATTCTCTTGCTTTAATTTAGGTCACTAATGATATTATGAGATAGTTTGATGGTAGTATACTTTCTTTTGATGCCGTTTTTATTGCTACTGCTTATATAAACTAATTCTAATTCCATAAAATTAGACTGAATCCTAAACCCACCAAGGGAGGGAGGATGGTTCGAGCAGGGCAGAGGTGGTGAATAGAGCCGATGGCAAGGCTGGGTGATAGGATCTGGCCACAGTCCTGCCCTATTGTGGGTTTTCTCCTGTGCTCTCTGCTCCTTTCCCAGCGGGAGAGTTAAAGGCTGGATCACACTGCACTGCTCAGTGTCCAGTCAGGTTTGAAATTATTTCCAACAGGCTCCCCAAACGATTGGTCCTTCCCCTCAGCAGCTTTTACACTAGTTGAAGCCTAATTTATAAAATAGATCATTGGCTTCAGTGATCCCACCTCTGATCCTCCTAAGGTATCTTGTGCAGAGACCTCATTTAAGAAACATAAAGCTTTCCCAAACCCATCCCCCCATCTTCCTCCCCAACTTCCCCCCACCCTCCTGAAAAAAACAACTTGGAGACTATAATGATTATTGTTCAAAACAAATACTTTCCTTGTCACCTTCATTTATTTATATTTTATCATGTCTAAAACCATGGCATTTACTTGAGATGTGTGCTTACTGATTTTAAACATGTTTTAATGAAAACCAGCTCTGGAATGTTCTACTCTGAATATTGAAGCCGGGATGACTTTGTGCTCACCTAAAGGGATGTCCAGTCTGCAGTCCAGCCTGGCTCTTCTGCCGCTTTGCCTACACTGTGAGCTAAGTGGATATAAAAACGTGATTCAGAATTCACAGCAAATTTTCTGGTGAAGGAGAAACACATATTAAAAAGTATCTATAGCGGGGGTGGGGAACTTCTTTTTCTGCCAAGGGCATTTGGATACTCATAACATCATTTGAAGGCCATACAAAATCATCAGCTTAAAAATTAGTCTGCTATATTTGTTCAAGCTTTTAATTAAGTCACCTCCAATGCCCTGGCAGGGCCAGAACAAATGATTGTGTGGGCCTTACCCACCCTTGATGTATAGAATAAATGAAATATTTAGAAATTTGAAATATCATTTACATAATAAAATTTAGATATGATTTAGAAAATATTCAGAAGAATTATCATTTAGGAGTATCATTGCACAAATATTAATCAGTCAGTCTAACAGCATAAAAGGTGGCATGAAATCATCAACATGGTAGCAATAAGAAATTCTACTGTTTGTCTCTCCCAAGAAACATCATTTCAAACAACTATCTGCATGCAAAAACACCTTACGAAGAGCCAAGGATTTTAGGTGAGGACTGCAGCACCTGAGTGAAGATTAGAAATAAGAAAGGAGGCATTGAGGAATGTAGGAAAGATAAATGAACACATCCCTATTACCCATCTCCCAAGCCTGGGCAGCCCAGCCCAGATAAAAACCCTCCTCATGGGAGAAAGAGAATAAAATGAGCGTCTGACTTCATTGTGGACATTTTGCACCGACTGAACCAGGTGGTTACTGTGACTCCAGGCCCCTCGTGGGATCCCTTGAATCCAGACACACCTCACCTCAATGCCTACCTACTCCAATGGCCTCAGGGACCTCCCGGGAACCCAGCAGCTTTCACAGCTGGAGCTCAGGAAACCAGTCCCCTGGGACACCCAGGTACCTGACAGCTCCAGTGGCCTTGAATCTGCATTGAATCTCCAGCCTTTAAATTTACATCAAAATTTCAGTGACATTTTTTACAGAAATAGAAATAACAATCACAAAATTTATATAGAACACAAAAGACCCTGAGTAACGAATGTGATTCTGATAAAGAAGAACAAAACTGGAGGCATTACAATTCCTGGTTTCAAACTTTAATACAAAGCTATAGTAATCAAAACAGTATGGTATTGGCATAAAAACCAAGATATAGACTAATGGGACAGAATTGAGAGCCCAGAAATACACTGTTGCATATGTGGTCAACTAATTTTCACAAGGGAGCCAAGAACAAACAATGGAGAAAGGATAGTCTCTTCAGTAAATAGCTCTGGGAAGACTAGATAACCACATGCAAAAGAATGAAATTAGACCTTTCTCTTATACCACTCACAAAAATTAATTCAAAATGGATTAAATACTTAATTGTAGGATATGAAAGTATAAAATTACTAGCAGAAAACATGGAAAAATCTTCTTGATCTTGATCTGGCAAACCATATGATACCACAAGTGCAAGCAGAAACAGCAAAAATAAACAAGTGGGACAACATCCGGCTAAAACGCCTCTGCACAGCAAAAGAAGCAGTCATCAAAATTAAAAGGGAACCTATGGAATGGGAGAAAACATTTGCAAACCAACTATCTAATAGGGGTTAAAATCCAAAATAAGAAACTCATACAACTCAATAGCAAAACAGCAAACAATGCAATTTAAAAATGGGAAAAGGGCTTGAAAAAAATTTTTCCAAAGAAGACATCCAAATGGCCAACAGGTACTTGAAAAGATGTTGAACATCAGAGAAATGTAGATCAAAACTACCAGGAAATATCACCTTACATCTGATATCATAGCTATTGTTAAAACAACAAGAAAACAGAAGTGTGAGTAAGCATGTGGAAAAAAGAAATGCTTGTTAACTGTTGGTGGAAATGTAAATTGGTGTAGCCATTACAGAGAACAGGAATGATGTTCCTCAGAAAATTATTAATAGGACTACCATATGATTCAGCAACCCCACTGCTGGGTACATATCCAAAGGAAATGAGTCACTACCTTCAAGATATATCTGCACCCTCATGTTCATTGCAGTATTATTCACAATAGCCAAGACAATGGGAACCATTCAGTTATATATATACTATGCCCAGTGTACAAATTCATGCACCTTGAAAGGAACTCTGGGCCACAAGGCTGCAGTGGGCACAAATACTGCATGATCTCACTTACATGAGGGACCTAAAAAAGCTGACTTAAAGAAATAGAGAGTAAAATGGTGTTTGCCAAAAGTTAGGAAGTCGGAGAAGTGGGGAGATGTTAGTTAAAGGGTACTGACTCCTTGCTATAAGATAAATAAGGTCTGGAAATCTAATGCAAAGCCAGCATGGTGAGTATAATGAATAATACAGTATTATATACTTGAAAGTTATTAAGAAAGTAGCTCTTAAATATTATCACCACACACACACATACATACACATACACACACACTGTAATTATATGAAGAGAGAGATGTTAACTAACTTATTGTGATAACATCTTGCAATATACATATATATATATATATATATATATGTGTGTGTGTGTGTGTGTGTGTGTCTAATCATCATATAAGACATTTACATACATAGCTTAATGTCAATAACTTCTCAATATAACTGGAAAAGAAAATTGATTTGCATTATTTGAGTTGTACAGTCCATCCAGGGAAGCAGTAAAGTTCATATCTGATACCCTATCCAAAATCACTTAAAAGAAGCAATGAAGTTCAGAGAACATATTAGTTAATGCACATTTCCAACTTTTTTCTAATAATGGGAATATGCTAATTACTGCATAGGACTGCTTTAAGCTTCCAATCCAAGAGCTGGCCAGAAAAACCAATTTCTCCACGCTTGACACTTAGAGCCCCAGTGATCACTGTGCTCAAGACAATAACAGACTCCAAGAAACTGCTTTTTTACTTATAAAGATTTATTTGACCACTTGTTGGACCAGGTACACATTTAGGTACCTGAAGAAATGGGAGAGCAGTTATTTCTGTGACTGGTGTGTGCGTCATCACTGAGGTTATAACAACTGATATTATTCTTGAGGATTCTGTCAGAGTTGTAGTTATTTAGTGTGCTCAGGCAGCTCAGCCTAGGGTTCAAAAGCCTGAATGAGGGTGGCGAAAGGACGAAGAAATGACAGACAAAGAGAATAAGCCGGGTTTAGGTGGATCTTCCTGTGTCTGGTTGAGGCCACAGGGAGAGACCCAGATAGCAAGCTGAGCCTTTATTTTATAGTCAGAGGTAAACAAAGTAATGGTCACCATAGTTACTATGTTCTTGTAAGTTTCACTTGTTTTGGCAGCACTTGCTGCATCTCCCTCAGCCATTAGCTACTCAGATAAGATCTAGGAAGCTGTCATAAGGTCAAGACTAATTATGCTGAAAGGGCTGTGCCCTCTAAGCTGAGACTTGTTTGTGGCTTTGCCAACAGGTCAGGGCGAGGCTTAACCCTATAGCCTCGCCCTACAATTTAGCATTTATTGAATCACTGGTTTGTAAAGGTGATGGAAGTAGAGTTCTCAGTGTTCTTTATTGGCAGAGTAAACACTTTTTAAACTAGAAGTGTTTTGCTTGTTATTTCAAAATTCTTCCTAGCAACGCTTTTACAATGAAGTTCACAAAAACAAATTTTAAAACTCAAAATAAAAAATAATTAAACAAGAAAAAGGGGTGGGGATTATTGTCCAAAATATGAACATGTGAGCAACACACAAGGTTTTTAAACCAGGGAATAAACATGGACACTGGAGAGCATGAATCTAAGGAGGAAGGCAGCTATCTATACATGGCAGCCACTCTGCCAGGCACTTGGGTTCAATCTCTCTGTATGTGTGGCCAGGTCACAGAAACCAGTTTGCCAAGGGAAATGGGAAGTCAATGTGGAAGGGCCAAAAAACACTTTTGAAAACTGCCTGTCACACTTAGCTGAGTCATGGAAGAGACCAATATGATATATGGCATATTGACTGTGCAATAAAGTTAATAGTCTGGGGTAGCCATAAGTTATTTGATTTAGGAAAAAAGAAGAGCAAAATCACTTCAGGTAATCAGCCTGTGACTCAGTGGAGAGATAATTCTAAAAATTTCTTTTGTTTCCTTCTGGAAAATTTTATTTCATTTACTTGATTTTTCCCCACCTTCCACACCAGAGTAGGAATAGAGAAATACACACAGTGCACAAACACACACACAAATGAGATGAATACATCTGTGATATATTGTGATATTAATATTGATTATTGTGACAATACAAATACATATTTGGCCTTTGTTTTGTTCTGGCACAGAGCTCCTAGAACCAGAATTTCCTAAGCGTGCAGCAACACAAAGTTATATGTTTTTTTATGTTAAAGAGGGAACTTTTGAAAAGTCCTAGTCATCTAAGTAGGAGGCTCATTGCCAAGGGAACCAACCACATGATGAGCGGTTTGGGACTTTCAGTCCGGCCCCTTCTGAACTTTGAGGAAGAAAGAGGAGCTGGAGATTGAATCAATTACCAATAGCCAATGGTTTGATCAATCACACCTAGGTACTGAGCATCCATAAAAAAGGAAAAGGCTAGGGTTTGGAGAGGTTACAGGGTGGTGGACACAAGCAGATTTGGGGAGAGTGGGCATTACCAGACAGGGCATAGAAGCTTTAGGCCCTTTGCTAATACCTTGTACTGTCTACCTCTTCCATCTGGCTGCTCCTAATAAACACATAATCCAATAAGTAAACAGGTTGCCTGTGTTCTGTAAACTAATCTAACAAATTAATGAAACCCAAGAATTAGGTACCTCTGACTTATAGTAAAATCGTCAGAAGCACCGGTCACTACCTAGACTTGTATTTGGCATCTGAAGTGGGGAGCACTCTTGTGCTCTGAAGTGGGGACTGAGGCCTCAACCTGTGAGATCTGGTGCTAACTCTGGCCAGCTAATGTCAAAACTGAGTTGTGAAATACCCAGCTGGTGTCAGAGAGTTACTTGGAGGTGTGAAAAAACTCACATCCACTGGAATTGGTATCAGATGGCTTAATTATGCTGTAAACTCATGTGATTCGAGAGGAAGGCAAAACAATATATAAAAGCAGCAATATGAATTAAATTCAGCAACCTGAATTAAAGAGAGCTTGATCCTAGTGAGGGCCTTTCATCTGGCCACTTCACCTCTTTGAGCATCAACTTCCTAGCTTAAAAATGAATAGTTCAACTAGTAGGTATCAAATGTCACTTTCAACTCTAATGTCTCACACTTCTTTTAAAATCGGTTCTAAATTAAATTTGGGTTAGAAATATACCTTGACTGGTTGAGTTTGTTTGAGAATGGGAATTAAGCAACTTTATTCTTGGTGTCAATTCACCAAACCTTCATATCTTTTGAAAAAAATTCCTGTTTACTTAATAATTGTACTCCAATGTTGCTAACAACTTCATAGCCATAAATAAGCCAGGCTAAAATAAAAGAAACAGAGTAGACATGGAAGTACTCTAAACTAGCTTGATTTTATGTAGTCTTGTTTAAGGAGAACTTTCGAATTCCAGCTGTCTACTATTTAAATGTCTCCTTAAATCAGTGGTTCTCAACCTTCTGACCTTTTGAATACAGTTCCTCATGTTGTGACCCAACCACAAAATTATTTTTGTTGCTTACTTCATCACTGTAATGTTGCTACTGTTATGAATCGTAACGTAAATATCTGATGTGCAGGATGGTCTTAGGCGATCCCTGTGAAAGGGTCATTCAACTGCCAAAAGGGTCGTGACCTACAGGTTGAGAACCGCTGATAAATGAAACTGACAGAGGGAGAATGGGATCCAATTAGCAAGAATTTCCTTTCCTTGCATCTGAGAAGTTAACATCTGTGCCTTCTGATAAAGGCACTCTAATTTTTTTAGTGGCATTTGCACTATTCATTAGTTCCTTTTTACTACAAATAGCTGACTCCAAAAAATGCCTCAGGGCTACGATGAATTATTAGGCAGGTGGTAGAGAGGCATCACCTGAGGAGAAAGCTCCTAGAGTTATAGGTTTTGGTTTTCACAGTCACAGGACATATTGAAATGTGGAACTCAATTTTGTTAGTCACACCAGGTGTTTTAATAGGCCCAAATAATGATTCGTTAATATGATAAGAATACGTTAATATTGATAATGATGACAAAGTTAATTACCAATTTTATTTATCCTCTGATTCCCTTAAAAGTACATTTATTATTTTAGAAAACATTGACCCTTTTTGTGATTATGTGTACTTGTTTGGGGACAGGACAAAAACTTTTCTTTTGCTAGTACCTTCATTCCCAAATATCAAGCCTCCAAGTTATATTTTTGTGTGGAGAATTCTCACCCCCCTCTCATTTTTCTGCCACTTTTCTTGCTCTATTATGTCTGACAATGTCCTCTGGAGTCTCCATCT
>PVJC01053913.1:0-10668 GCA_004026665.1 Murina feae | reverse complement strand
GCCCACCAGCCAATCAGAGCGGCTGTATGCAAATTAACCCAGCCAAGATGGAGGCTGGCAGGGTGGCTCTGCACTGGGAGCCTCCACGGCCGGCCGGCATAGCTGTGCCAGGTGTGTCAGCTCAGTGGGAGGGGGGGTCTGGCCTGGGGCCTCCTCGGGGCGTCCAGGAGCAGCTGTCCTGGGTCTGCTGCCTAGCTCCACCCCCTGGGGGCCTCCCCGGGGCATGCAGGAGCACGGGGCCTCTGCAGGGTGTGCAGGAGCAGCCATCCTGGGTCCACTGCCTGGCTCTGCCCTGGGGGCCTCCTCGGGGGCATGCGGGAATACCCGTCCAGTGTCCTACTCTCACCTGCCCCCCAGGGGCCTCCACAGGGCATGCGGGAGCGTCTGCTGCACAGTGCGGAGAATCCGAAGCCAGTTCACTGCCCAACTCCACCCCGGGTGTGTTTGCTCAGCAGCAGGGCCCCACCGAGGGATTCTGCACCAGCGTCCGCCCCTGGCTTGCCACCCAACTCTGCGCCATGTGTGTCCCCTCAGCGGTGGGGGTCCACCAGGCATGTGCAATTGTGGGCCCTCCGGTGGGAAATGTCCAGGCCTGCACTCACCAGCCTTCCCACCCCCCAGTGCACAAACCCTGAAGGGGCTGTGGGCAGCCTCAAAATGGCTCTCAGGCCCTCACCCAAGCTGGCCAGGCATGCAGCAGGTGGACTTCCCCCCCCGAGGTGTCCCAGACTGCAAGAGGGCACAGGACGGGCTGAGGGACCCCCACCCCCTGAGTGCACAAATTTTTGTGCACTGGGCCTCTAGTATTATGATAAGACTATACATGCATGATTTTATTTTTTTATTTATTTGTGTTTGTTTTATGACCCAGAATACATTCCTTATTAGTTAATGTTCTATTTGCACATTATTCATGTGTTTTCTGCTGTTATAGATTGGGAGTTCTGTGAATGTCAATCAGATCCAGTAATTTGATGGCATTGTTAAGTTATTTCCATTTCATTTAGCTCCTCTTCTGGAGAATTCTCTTGTTCTTTGATTTGGGTCTTGTTTTTGTTTGTTTTTTTTTTTCCTCCCCTTTTTGGCTCTCTCTTTGTGTTTTTTTTTTAAATATATTTTATTGATTTTTTTTACAAAGAGGAAGGGAGAGGGCTAGAAAGTTAGAAACATCAATGAGAGAGAAACATTGATCAGCTGCCTCGTGCACACTCCCTACTGGGGATGTGCCCGCAACCAAGGTACATGCCCTTGACTGGAATCAAACCTGGAACCCTTGAGTCCACAGGCTGACGCTCTATCCACTGAGCCAAACCAGTTAGGGCTCTCTTTGTGTTTTTGATTGTTTATTGGGTGGATCTGCTATGTCTCTTAATCACTAGTGCAGTGGCAAATGCTATTTCTAACTAATTACATCAGGCAAAGGCTCAAAACCTCTGGAGACCTGCCTCTGCCTGCAGTAGATTGGATTCATTCTTGAATAGCCCTCCAGCAATCCTCCACAGATGTGGGGAGAGGTTTTCTAACAGGATGGAGCTATTGCTTCTGCTTGGAGAATAATTGTTATTCTCAGTCTCTTAATGGGCATCATAACTTCACATCATGGGATAAGTGGTTTTCCAATAGGGTGGGTCAGTTGTATTCACCTCATGCAAAAACTACCTAGATAGCAAAGGTCTGCTTGAGAATGATGACCTCCAGAATGTGAGGAAATGACTCAGTAAAGGAAACAGGAATGTCTGCCTTCACGGTTCTAACCCTAGGACCCCCAAATGTGGCTTCTGCCCACACAGCTCTAGTGTACCCTGCCTTCCCTCTGCCAGAGCTGAAGAGGAGTGGCTACACACAAATTTTGGTGTTGGCCTCTTAAGAGTTTGCCTGCATTTCCAGCCATCTTTCCCTAGCCAACAGCAACCCTGCTGCTTTTCATAGCCACATATTCTCTGGGCATCTTTCTCAGTTGTGCTGCTCTCTTCTGGGGGGCCCAGATTGGGGAGTTGTCAGTGGCAACCCCTCACAGCTGAAATATATCTCAGTATTTTCAGTTTGTGTCTGTGGGAGCCCAGGCAGCCCTTTGGTGTGTGTCTCCTCCTCTCCGACCACTTTCTATGCAATGTCCACTTTCCATCCTCAGTTATCAGGGTTCTCTCCAGAGAGTCTTCCATTGATTATTCAGGACACTTTTTCTGTATTTTAGTTGTAATTCCCATTAGTTCCTGGGAGCGTGTCTATGTAACATCCAGTTACTCCACTGCCATTTTTAATTTCCAGGCAAGACAGGTCAATTTTTCTCACTTTTTGAGGTAGGTCTTTAGTGCTATGAACTTCCCTCTCAGGACTGCTTTTTCTGTGTCCCATAGATTTTGTGTTTTGTTTTGTTTTTGCCCATTTTAATTTTGTTCTAGGAAGTTTTGTATTTCTTTTTAAATCTTATTGTTCACCCATTCATTAATAACATACTATTTATTCTCTATCTGTTTGAACATTTTGATGTATTTTTGTTGTTGTTGATATCTAGTTTCATGCAATTGTGATCCAAGAACACACTTGATATTACTTCAATCCTTTTGAACTTATAGAGACTTATTTGTATCCTAACTTGTGGTCTATCTTTAAGCATGTCTCATATGCACTTGTAAAGAAAGTATATTCTGCAGATTTGTGGTGGAATATTCTATAAATGTCAATAAAATCTGTCTCTCATAGTCTGACATATAGAGTAACTTGTTGATTTTTTTCTTAATCTGGAAAGTCTATCCAGTGATGTCCATGGGGTGTTAAATTCTCATACTATGACTGATGTCTGTGGGATGTTAAAGTCCCATACTATGCTTTTGATCTTTTCCTCAAAGTCCTTCAGAAGTTTTTCTATGCATGTAGGTTCCCCTACATTGGGTATGCACCAGGGTTATATCCTCTTGTTAGATTGATCCCTTAAGTATTATGTAGTGACTTTTATTTCTTTTTATGATGACCTTCATTTTGAAGTCTATTTTTGTCAGATATGAGTATTGCTATGCAGCCTTTTGTTCATTTCTATTTGCATGGAAAATTTTTTTCCATCCCTTCATTCTTATCTGAGTCTTTTGTTCTGAGGTCAGTCTCTTGTAGACAGCGTATATTTTAGTCATGTTTTCATATCCATTTAGCTCCTAATGTGCTTTGAATGCAGTATTTAATCCATGTACATATAAGGTTATTATTGATATGTATTTATTCCCATATTAATACTTTATACTTACGTTATCTTCTCTTCATTTCTTCTTACACTAGTCCCTTTAGCATTTCTTTCAGTGCTGGTTTGCTGGTAATAACCTCCTTTATCATGTGTGTGTTTTTGTCTGGGAAGCTCTTTATTTCACCATATATCTATCCTATATAATAAAAGGAAAATATGCAAATAAACCAAATGGTGGAATAATTAGAACAACCAAACAACCGAATAACCAGTCACTATGATGTGCGCTGACCACCAGGGGACATGTGCAGAACATGGTAGGCACCAGCTGCAGTGGGATGGTGGAGCAGGAGAGCAGGGGCACCAGTCCAAGGCAGGGCACCTATCACCATCATCAGGGAAAACTTCTGGTGGTTACTAAAAATTCTTTGCTCCTGTGCACCGTGGTCTCACCCAGTGCTCACACCTGCTGCTGGCACTGGCCCTGCTTGCACCTGAAGCTGGTGCTGGAGCCACTGCTCACACCCACTGCCTGTGCCTGGCACCAGTCCCCATCACTCTGTGCCATCAGCAGGTGCGAGTGGTGGCTGCCAGCCCTATTCACCCCTGAGGGCTTCTCCACCTCCACCTGCTCCTAAGGGGTGATCAGGGCAGCAGCAACCACTCACACCTGCTGACAGTGCTGGCCCCATTCTCAACTGCTGATGGTCACAGCCCCAATTGCTCTGTGCCATCAGCAAGTGCAAGTGGGGCCAGTGACATTAGCACATGAGAGCAGTGGTGGGAACATGGCTGCCAGCAGATAAGGAGCTGGGTGATGCAGAGGGAGGGGCCAGGCAGGGGTGTGGAGGATGGGCTGAGACCCACCCTTGTGCCTACCACAGCCTCACGGCCCACAGTTCCTTTCAAGCTGCACAAATTCCTGCACTGGGCCCCCAGTTTTGAATAATAGTTTTCCTATATAGAGTAATCTTGGTTTCAGATTCTTGCTTCTTGAAAATTGTTTGGCATTCCCTTTTGGCCTGCAGAATTTCTGATGAAAAAATCATCAGAAAGCCTTATGCAAGCTTCTTTGTAGGTTAAAAATTGATTTTCTCTTGCTGTCTTTAAGTCTCTCTCTTGGTGTTCAATTTTTGCCATTTTAATTATATGTCTGGGCATGCGCCTTTTGGGTTCTTCTGGCTTGGGACTCACTGTGCCTCCTGAATTTTGTGATTTTTCCTTCACTAGTTTAGGGAAGTTTTCTGCCATTATTTCTTCATAAATGTTCTCTATCCCTCACTCACTTTATTCCAGTTATTGTAATTCTATGATGTGATTATTGTTGTTTCATGTTGTCACACAACTCCCTTAAGTTGTACCCCTGTTTTCTAATTGCTCGCTCTTTCTTTCTTTCTTTCTTTCTTTCTTTCTTTCTTTCTTTCTTTCTTTCTTTCTTCCTTCCTTCCTTCCTTCCTTCCTTCCTTCCTTCCTTTCTTTATTCTTCTTTTTTTCTTATTGTGTGATTTTTTTTCTGCACTGTCTTCTAATTTACCAATCTTATTCTTGGCTTCCCCTAATCTGCTGTTTATTCATTCTATGTTCTTTATTAATGCTACATCATTCTTCATTCCTTACTGGTCTTTTAAAATAGTTTTTATATCTTTTCTTATGCTGCTGAACATACTTTCCACCATTATTCTGAACTCCATATCTGATAAATTTCTTATCTCATTTTATTTAGCTCTTTAATTTGTGGCTTTTTTCCTTTTTCCATTTAGGCTCCCTGTTTTAATTTGTGTGTGTGAATTAGGTAGATCTGCTAGGACCCCTGTCTATAGTTCATAATAATGTCAGATGATGTTGGTGACTGGCCCTGAGTGCTATGTTTGAAGCTATCAGTCATCCATTACCTTTGGCTCCCTCTGATAGGGCTAGGTGTCTTTGAAAAGAACCAGGATGTGAACCAAGGCCTCCTTTTCCTAGGCCTCACTCCAGAAGGAGATCAGGCAAAGACTCAAAACTTCTAGAGACCTGCCGCTGACTGCTGGCCAATTGTTATTCTCAGTATTAATTAACCTCAGGCTATCAAACACAGCAAGGCATAGAACCCACAGCATGGGTAGAGAGGTTCTCAATCAGTGTGGGACAATTGC
Organism: Murina feae; assembly: GCA_004026665.1. Classification (NCBI taxonomy): domain Eukaryota; kingdom Metazoa; phylum Chordata; class Mammalia; order Chiroptera; family Vespertilionidae; genus Murina; species Murina feae. The sequence continues at coordinate 5,358 of PVJC01053913.1, read as the reverse complement.
TTCCCTTCACTTGTAAAAGCTGCCTGAATGGTAAAGGTCCGCTTGGGAAAGAAGTCCTCTGCATTATGAGGAAATGACTCAGCACAGGAAATAAGAATGACTGTCTTTAGAGCTCTAACCCCAGAGACCCCAAACCTGGATTCACTCCATACAGCTCTAGTCCACTCTGCTCTTCCTGTGCATGAGCCCAAGGTGAGTGGCTGCAGAAGAAATTTTTTGCGTTTGCCCTTTAAAACGGTGCCTGCATTTCTAGCTGTCTATCCCTGGAAGACATCAAACCTGCTACTTTTCACAGCCAGATTTACATGGACAATTTTCTCAGTTCTGGTGCTCTGGGAAGGGTTGCCATGTTGTGGTTTAGATCTCAGATTTTTTATGGGAACTCCTCACTGCAGAGATATCCATCTGGAACTTCAGCCGTTATCTGTAGGAGCCAGGCTAACCTTCTTACCTCTCTATAGTTCCTACCAGTCTCTATGCTGGCTCAACTTTCCACCATTGGTAATCATGGTTCTCACCAGATAGTCTTCGGTTGAATACACACACAAAAACGCACATGTAATAAAAGCACATTATGCTAATTAGACCGGACAGTCAAATGACATTCTGGATGATATCAGTGCTGAAAGGGCTGAGGTAAGCTGTGGCAGCTGCGAGGGCTGAGCCCCTTGCAATAATATATATATATTATTGGCTCCAATTGTATTTAATTGCAACTAAAATACAAATATATATATTACTCCTTTTCTTTCATTTGGGGGGTTATTTTTCTTCTCTTTCTTGATGTTCTTTTGAATTTGTTTCTATGTATTATATCAAACTATATGACTCCCAGATTTTGTAGGGTAGTCTTATGTATTAAGTGTTTTGTGGCACTCAGTGGTATAGTCTTTTCAATCTCCTGAGCTGGGTGCTCTAGGAAAGTCCTTTGTTTGTGTTATTTGGATTCTCCCGTAGTTTGGTCTTAAATATTGTTGTCCTGGTCATGGATGGAATTTCCTCTCAGACTGGCTGACTATGAGGTTCACTCCTGACCATCTTTTGCAAGGTTTTGTGGAGGTGCTGACAGAACAGAATAAAATACAACACAAGAAAACACTAAACAAAAGAAATAAAATAGAAACATATACAAGACCCCTACAGCAACAACAAAAGCAACAATCAGAGAAGAGAGAATTAGGAAAGAGAAAAGAGAGCAAGAATGATAGAAGAAAAGAAAAAAAAATATGAGCAGAGGGGGAAAAAAAACCAAAACAAACAAAGAAATAAAAGAACAGAAACAAAAATAGTGTGGGAGAAAAATAATATAAATATAATTAATATAATATAATATAACATAATTAATATAAAATAACAAGGGCAGAGCTGAAATAAAGAAAATAAGAATAAAGTATTAGGGGAATAAGGGAATGAAAACTGTAAAATAAAGGATGAAGAAAAAAACATTGGAAAGAAAAATAGAACAGAAAGCAGATAGAACCAACATAAGGAAAGGAATAAAGATGAGAAAGCAAGAGAAAAAGAAGAGAAAAAAATTGAGTAGGGAAAAGGAAGGGGAAAATTAGATCTATGAAAGAAACAATAGATAATAAAATAACAAATCAATAAAGCATAGATAAAGAAGATGAATTTTAAAAGGAAAACAAAGAATAGAAAAAGAGACAAGGAATAAAAGAAAATAAAAAAGAGAAAAAGAAGAAAATACAAAACTGGGAAAAAAGTGAATTTGCATGTTTCGACAGAATTTGGTGGCTCATGGGAGCATCCTTTAGATGCTATTCTTCTGATTATGGTTGCTGACTGTTCTGTCTACAAATTCTGAGCTTCCCCAGAAGTATTTAGGTGCTAACCACTGTCAGAAAATGTCCTCCTCTGGCTTTCAGCAACCTGCTTGAAGCTCCAAGTGACCCACAATTCGTGTCTGTCTCCACAGGACTTGGAGGAAAGCAGGAGGGGCCAATCTACCCTGTAAAGCAGGGTTTTTAACAGCATGGGGCCCAGAGCTGGATTGGCAAAATTCCCCAAGTTCCTCAGGTTCCACCTCTGTCTGCCTTGGCCTGCTAGCCAGCTGTCAATCTTAAATCACTCAAAAGTCTGTTTCTAAAAGGGCTTTAGGTCGGGGAGGTGCTGTTCAGATTCCAGGGAATGTGGTGAGTGTGTTTCCCTGTCACAGAGCTACTCCTATGCAAGTGGTCCAAAATATTACTCTGCTCTCGGCTGGGCATAGATCCTTGCATGCAGTCCAGTGGGATCAGCTGGAAACCTGGAGTTTCTATCAGTTCTCCCCTGTGGGGAAAGTACCAGTCAGGTTCTCAGGATAGTGGGGTAGATGGCCCTTCCTTCAATCCAGTCGCTGAAGCTCCTTGAGACTGTTCAAACACATAGGCTTGGCCTCTGCTTTTGTTTCCTCTGAAAAGGAAAAAAAATGTAGGGTGTGGCAGGCAGGGCTCCTGAGGGTGGGCACTATCACCTAGGATGGTCCCCCCCCCCTTTTCCTGGGCTCTTGCTACTGGGAACTGTTAGCTCCTCTCAGGAAAAATTACCATTTTTTTTTTTTGGGGGGGGGAGGGGCGGGGGATCTGACTGAATGCAAGATGCCTGGCTGATGCTTTTCCACATCTCCCCAGAATGCTTCCCACCCAAGCCTCTCAGGCACCTGGAGTCCCCACCACCCTCCCTGCACCAAAGCTTCAGGTGATAATTGCAAACAAAACTTCTGTTTTCTAAATTAAAAAGACAAAACAAAAGCAAAACAGAAACTGAAGCTTTCTCTCAGACCAGCTCCAGTCTATGGGCTCCAGACTCCCCCAAGGCTAGCTGCCCCGTCTCCTTTCAAGGTTGGATGTTACGTGAACCATTGGTCTCAGCTCTGGTGCTCCAGGCTGTGAAGCCCAGCCTGCTTTCTGAGCCTCAATCTTCTGAGGGTACAGATCTTGCTGTAGCCCAGAGCTTCCTCCTCACTCTTGTCCTGCTGCCCCTGGAAGCTGGGTGAGCTCCTCTCACGACCTCACCCTTCCTACCAGTCCTCAGGTGCTTTCTGTCCTTCCCTGATATCTCCTCCTCAGCTGGACCTCAGTTAACAATTCCAGGTGTATGTTCCCCACTTTAGTTTTATTTCCAGTCTGGCCTGGGGAGGAGGTGCAGGAAAGGTCTGCGTATTCTGCCACCATTTTCTCAATCTCTTTAGCAAAATATTCTCAATGATGACTCTTGTTGTAGCAAATATAACTACATTATTTTATTGCCAAAATACATTCTGTTTAATTGATACAGTAAATTTTGTCTATCCATTTATTAGTTGATAGACATTAGGGTATTTTCTCACTTTTTGGTCATTAAGAATAAACATGCTATGAACATTCATGTACTAATTAACTGTTGCTTTGCTTTGATTATATCCATCCTGGTGGTGTTGTCTCATTGTCTTTTTTTTTTTTATCTGTTAACTCTTTTTAGGCCAATTTTAGGTTTATAGAGAGCCTGAATAAAAAACTATAGAGTTCTCAGATTCCACTTTCCCAACACTCACAGTTTCCCTAATGCTAAACATTTAGCATTAGTTTAGTACACTTGCTATATTTGATTAGCCAAATTCAATATCACACATTATTGAGTAAAATCCATAGCTTACATTCAGGTTTACTCTTTTTATAACTACAGTTCTTTGATTTTTTTTCACAAATGTATACTGTGTATACGTTATCACAGTGTCACACAGAATAACTCTGCTGATCTAAAAATCTTCTGTGCTCCCCCTATTCATTCCTTCTTTACTTCCTTCAAACCTTTGGCAACCACTAATCTTTGTATTGTCTCCATAGTTTTGCCTATTTGAGAATGTTATATAGCTGGAATAATGTAGTATGCAGTGTTTTAAGGTTGGATTTCTTTAACTTAACAATATGTATGTAAGATGTCTTTGTCTTTTCATAGGTTGATAGTTAATTTCTTTTTATTGAATAACATTCCATTGTATGGATGTTTGTTTATCCAGAATTATTGAAGGACATCTTGGTAGCCTCTAAATTTTAGCAATTAGGAATAAAACTGCTATAAATATTCTTATGTAAGAAACATAATTGTTGGATCATATAGTAAGAGTATGTTTAGTTTTGTAAGCAACTACCAGTCAGTCTTCCAAAGTGGCTGTACAATTTTAACTCCCACCAGCAGTGAAGATGAGTTCCTTGCCACTCTTTCGTGCTGTGTTTTAGATGTTGGCCATTCTAACAGATATTACAGGTATGTAATTATTGTTTTAATTTGAAGTTCCTTAATAATATGTAATGTTTAACATGTTTTCATATGCTTATTTGCCATCTGTGTATCTTTGGTTAGTTGTCTGCTCATATCTTTTGTTAATTTTTAATTGGTTTGTGTGTTTTCCTTTTGTTGAATTTTAAGAATTCTTTGTGTATTTTTGGATCAAGTCTTTTGCAAGATTTTCTCCCCAAATCTGAAAGAAATCCCCAAAATTGACTTATACAAAGAATAAGTTTTTAACTTGAAGTACAAATTATCATTTTTTTATAGGTTGTGTCTAAAATGTCACCACCAAATCTGACATAATCTAGATTTTCTCCCATGTTACCTTCTAGGAATTTTATAAATTCATATTTTGCCCTTCGATCTACTATCTATTTCTAGTGATATTTTTTGAGTGGTGTAAGGTCTGTACCTAGAGTAATTTTCTTTGCATGTGGATGTCCAACTGTTCCAATACCACTTGTTGAAAACACTATGATTTTTTCATCTAATTACCTTTGCTCCTTCATCAAAGATTAGTTGACTATATATGTGTGAGTCTATTTCTAGGCTCTCAACTCTGTTCCAGTGATCTGTTTGTCTATCCTTTCACTAATACCATACTCTGCAGATTACTGTAGCTTTATAGTAAATTTTTAAATAGTGTCAGTCCTTTGACTTTGTTCTACTTTTTCAGTATCAAGTTGCCTAATCTGGGGATTTTGCATTTTCATATAATCTTTAAAGTTTGTCAGTTTGTGAGTATTTGACTGGGATTATGTTGATTACATAAGGCTGGGAAAACTAACATTTTAATATTATTAAGTTTTAAGATCTATCAACACGGAATAGTTCTTCATTTATTTAGATACTAGGGGCCCGGTGCACAAAAATTTGTGCACTCGGCGTGGAGGGAGTCCCTCAGCCCGACCTGTGCCCTCTCACAGTCTGGGACCCCTCAGTGGATGTCCTATGATGGCCCCAGTCTGGCAGGTGCCTTCTGTGTGTGTGTGTGTGTGTGTGTGTGTCATCACTGGGGACCTGCCCCCAGCCCCATCTGAGGCTCGGAGCAGTCCTCCTGTGTGTGTCTGCCTGCGGGGGGCCTGCCCCAGG
>PVJC01053912.1:0-10668 GCA_004026665.1 Murina feae | reverse complement strand
AAGTGAATAAGAAATCTGAAGAACAGAATAAACTGGTGAATAGAATAGAATCAGAGGCATAGAAAGGGAGTGGACTCACAATTTTCAGGGGTAAAGGGTGTTGGGGGTGCGGGAAGAGAATGGACAATGATCGTACACCTATGGATGGAGACAGTGGGGCGGGGGTCAGAGGGTGGGGTGGGAAATGGGAGGAGGCGAGCTATGGGGGGAAAAAAGAGGAACAACTGTAATAATCTGAACAATAAAGATAAATTTAAATTGAAAAAAAAGAAAGGGTGTTACATTTTGTCAAATGCTTTTTCTGCCATCAATATGATATGATTATGTGATTTTTGTCTTTCAGTTTGTTTATGTGAGATATCACATTATTAACTTGTGGATATCTTACTAACTTGCATTCTTGGAAAAATCCCACTTGAACTTGGTGTGTGATCTTTCTAATATACTGCTGAATCTGATTTGCTAGAATTTTTTTGAGGATTTCAGCATCTATGCTCCTCAAGGATATTGACCTGAAGTTGTCCTTTTTTGTGGTGTCTTTACCTGATTTTGGGATTAGGTTAATGCTAGCTTCATAGAAAGAGCTTGAATGTGTGCCTTCCTCTTGAATTTTTTGGAATAGTCTGAGGAGGTTAGGTTTTAGTTCTTTGCATGCTTAGTAGATCTCTTCTGTAAAGCCTTCTGGACCAGGGCTTTTGTTTGCTGGAAGATTTTTGATCGCTGTTTCAATTTCTTCAGTTGTTATTGGCCTATTAAGGTTTTTTGATTTTTCTTGGTTAAGTTTTGGGAGCTTACATTTTGCTAGGAATACGTCCATTTCAATTAGGTTGTCATTTTGTTGGAATAGTGTTGTCCATAGTATTTTTTCATAATCTTTTATATTCCTGTGGAATCGGTTGTTATTTCAGCTCTTCATTTCTGATTTTGTTTATTTGGGTCCTCTCTCATTGCTTCTTAGTGAGCCTGGCTAGCAGTGCATCAATCTTGTTTATCCTTTCAAACAAACAGGTCTTGGTTTTGTTTATCTTTTGTATTATTTTTGTCTCTGTGTCGTTTATCTCTTCTCCGATCTTTATTATTTCCTTCCTTCTGCTTACACTGGGCTTCTCTTATTGCTCTCTTTCTAACTCTTTGAGTAGTTAGGTTAGGTAGTTTACTACTATTGCTTCTTGTTTTTTGATGTAGGCTTGTAGAGCTATGAAATTCCCTAATCAAGACTGCTTTCATTGTGGCCCATAGATTTTGGATTGTTGCGTTTTCATTGTCATCTCTTCCTAGGATGCTTTTTATTTCTTCTTTGATCTCTCTGGTAATGCAGTCATTATTGTTTAATAGCATGCTATTTAGCCTCCAGGTTTTTAATTTTTTGGATTTTTTGTTGTAGTTGATTTCTAGTTTTATGCCATTGTGGTCTGAGAACATGCTTGATATGATTTCTTTCTTCTTCAATTTGAGGAGTCTTTGCCTGTGACCCAATATGTGGTCTATCTTTTAAAATGACCCATGTGCACTTGAGAAGAATGTATATTCTGTGGCTTTGGGGTGAAATGTTCTGAAGATGTCAATTAGTTCCATCTGATCTATTGAGTCATTTAGGATGATGTTTCTTTGCTGATTTTTTGTTTAGAGAATTTGTCCAATGGAGATAGAGGGTATTAAAGTCCCCTACTACATCTGTATTGCTGTCAATATCTCCCTTAATAACCTCCAGAAGTTTTTAATGTACTTGGGTGCTCCTGTATTAGACACCTATTTGTTTGCCAGCGTTATTTCTTCCTGTAGGACTTCTTCCTTTACTATTATGAATTGGCCTTCCTTATCTCTTGTTATGTCCTTCACTTTGAGATCTGATTCGTCATATATAAGTATTGCTACCTCAGCTTTTTATTGTTTACATTCACCTGAAAAACATTTTTACACTCCACAGCCATCAGTCTGTGTGAGTCCTTTTTTTTCTGATGCGGGTTTCCTGTACACAGCAGATATATGGGTTATGATTTCTTTTTTTTTAATTGCATAAAGCATTACAAGGATTAGTACCTGTATCTCTTTTTTTCCCTTGCCCTTCCCCCGGAATCCCCTATCCCCCAGTGTTTTGTGTCCATTGGTTATGCTTAAATGCATGCATAAAAGTCTTTTGGTTGATATCTTACCTTCTTGCTGTAATTTGACAATCTGTTCGATGCTGCTCTGCCTCTGTATCTATTTTTGTTCACTAGTTTATAATATTTTTTAGTATCCATAAATGAGTGAGGACATGTGGTATTTTTCTTTTTTCTTTTTTTTCTTTATTGGTCAAGGTATTACAAATGTGTCCTCATCTCCCAATACCCGCCCTCACTCATGCCCTTGTCCCCCTGTTGTTTGAGTCCATTGGCTTGGCTTATATGTACACATACAAGTCCTTTGATTGATCTCTCCCTCCCACCCCCCTCTTCCCCTGCCCTTTCTCCTGGGATCAACAGACCAATCACTGCTTCTCTGTCTCTGGATCTGTCCCTTTTCATCAGTGTATGTTGTTCTCTATATTCCACAAATGAGTGAGATCATGTGATATTTATCTTTCTCTGACTGGCTTATTTCACTTAGCATAATGCTCTCCAGTTCCATCCATGCTGCTGCAAATGTCAAGAATTCCTTCTTTTTTACTGCAGCGCAGTATTCCATTGTGTAGATGTACCACAGTTTTTTAATCCACTCACCTGCTGATGGGCACTTAGGCTGTTTCCAGATCTTAGCTATTGTAAATTGTGCTGCTATGAACATAGGGGTGTATATATCCTTTCTGACTAGGATGTCTTCCTAGAAGTGGGATTACTGGGTCAAACGGGAATTCCATTTTTAGTTTCTTAAGGAAACTCCATACTGTTCTTCACAGTGGCTGCACCAGTCTGCATTCCCACCAGTAGTGCAGAAGAGTTCCTTTTTCTCCACATTCTTGCCAGCACTTGTCATTTGTTGATTTGTTGATGATAGCCATTTTGACAGGTGTGAGATGATACTGCATTGTTGTTTTGATTTGTATCTCTCGTATAATTAGTAACTTTTAGCATGTTTTCATATGTCTTTCGGCCTTTTGTATGTCCTTCTATGAAAAGTGTCTATTTAGGTCCGTTGCCCATGTATTGATTGGATTGTTTATGTTCCTTTTGCTACGTTGTATGAGTTCCCTGTAAATGTTGGATATTAAACCCTTATAAGTGATATAATTGGCAAATATGTTCTCCCATGCAGTGGGCTTTCTTGTTGTTTTGTTGATGGTTTCCTTTGCTGTGCAAAAGCTTTTTATTTTGATGTAGTCCCATTTGTTTATTTTCTCTTTCACTTCCAGTGCCCTAAGAGCAGTATCAGTGAAGAAATTCCTTCAGCACATATTTGCGATTTCGCTGCCTGTGTATTCCTCTAGTATTTTTATGGTTTACCACCTTACATTTAAGTCCTGTATCCATTTTGAGTTAATTTTGTGTATGGTGTGAGTTGGTGGTCTAGTTTCATCTTTTTGCATGTATGTGTCCAATTTTCCCAACACAATTCATTGAAGAGACTGTCTTGACTCCATTCTATGCTTTTGCCTCCTTTATCGAATATTAATTGGGCATAGTGGTTTGGGTCAATTTATGGGTTCTCTATTCTATTCCATTGATCTATATGTCTGCTCTTGTGCCAGTACCAAGCTGTTTTAAGAACAGTGGCTTTGTAATACAGCTTGATATCAGGTATTGCGATCCAACCTACTTTGTTCTTCTTTCTCGGGATTGCTGCAGCTATTTGAGGTCTTTTTTTAATCCAGATAAATTTTTGGAATGTCTGTTCTAGATCTGTGAAATATGCTGTTGGTATCTTAATGGGAATTGCATTGAATCTATAGATTGCTTTGGAAAGTATGGACATTTTGATGATATTGATGCTACCAATCCATGAACACAGTATGTTCTTCCATCTGTTTATGTCTTCCTCTATCTCTTTTTTCAGTGTCCTATAGATTTTCTCATATAAGTCTTTTACCTCCTTAGTTAAGTTTATTTCTAGGTATCTTATTTCTTTTTTTGGTGTGATGGTAAATGGGATTTTTTTTTTTTAGTCTCTCTTTCTGTAAGTTCAGTATTATTATAAAGAAATGCCATAGATTTCTTGGCATTAATTTTGTACACTACAACATTGCCAAATTCATTTATTAAGTCTAATGAGTTTTTGATGGAGTCTTTAGGGTTTTCTATGTACAGTATCATGTCATCTGCAAATAAGGACAGTTTTACTTCTTCTTTTACAATTTGGATGCCTTTTATTTCTTCTTCTTGTCTGATCACAATGGCTAGTACTTCCAGTACTATGTTGAATAGGAGTGGTGAAAGGGGGTATCCCTTGCTCCTGTTCTTAGGGGAAATGATTTTAGTTTATTACCACTGAGCATGATGTTGGCTGTGGGTTTGTCATATATGGCTTTTATTATGTTGAGGAATGATCCTTCTATTTCCACCTTGCTGAAAGTTTTCATCAAGTAAGGGTGTTGGATCTTGTCAAATGTTTTTTCTGCATCAATTGATATGACGATGTGATTTTTATCCCTCATCTTTTTTATGTGATGTATCACGTTTATTGGTTTGTGGATATCGTACCATCCTTGTGTCCCGGGGATAAATCCTACTTGGTCATGGCATATGATCTTTCTGATGTATTGCTGGATTCGATTTGCTAGAATTTTGTCGAGTATTTTGGCATCAATGTTCATGAGGGATATTGGCCTATAATTTTCTTTCATTGAGTTGTCTTTATTTGGCTTTGGTATTAGGGTGATGCTGGTTTCATAGAATGAGCTGGGAAGTGTTCCTTCCTCTTGAATTTTTGGGAATAGTCTGAGGAGGATAGGTTATAGTTCTTCCTTGAATGTTTGGTAAAACTCTCCTGTGAAGCTATCTGGCCCTGGGCTTTTGTGTGCTGGGAGCTTTTTGATGACTGCTTCAATTTCTTCCGTCGTTATTGGCCTATTGAAATTTTTAGATTCTTCCTGATTGAGTTTTGGAATGTTGTATTTTTTCTAAGAATATGTCCATTTCTTCTAGGTTGTCCCGTTTGGTGGAATAGAGTTGCTCATAGTATTTTTTAACAATCCTTTGCATTTCTGTGGTGTCTGTTATTATTCTGATTTTGTTTATGTGGGTCCTCTCTCTTTGCTTCTTGGTGAGCTTAACTAGACGTTCATCAATTTTGTCTATCATTTCAAAGAACCAGCTCTTGGTTTTATAGATCTTTTGTATTGTTTCTTTGGTCTCTATGTCATTTATCTCCACTCTGATCTTTATTGTTTCCTTCCTTCTGCTTACGTTGGGCTTTTCTTGTTGCTCCCTTTCTAAATCTTTGAGTTGTAGGATTAGGTAATTTATTATCATTTATTCTTGGTTTTTTTTTTTGTTTTTTTTTTGCCTTGGGCTTGTAAAGCTATGAACTTCCCTCTCAAGACTGCTTTCACTGTGTCCCATATATTTTGGATTGCTGTGTTTTCATTGTTGTTTGTTGCTATAATGTTTTTTATTTCTTGTTTGATCTCTGTGGTAACCCAGTCATTGTTTAATAGCATGCTATTTAGTCTCCATGTGTTTGATTTTTTAGATTGTTTTTACTGTAGTTGATTTCCAGTTTTATGCCATTGTGATCTGAGAAGATGCTTGAAATGATGTCTATCTTCTTGAATTGGAAGAGTCTTTTCCTGTGACCCAATATATGGTCTATCTTTTAAAATAACCCATGTGCACTTGTGAAGAATGTATATTCTGTGGCTTTGGGGTGAAGTGTTCTGAATATGTCAATTAAGTCCATCTGATGTAGGGAAAATCTAAAGCAGGAATAGTGTAAGATAAACCGGAAAACAAAAGGTGAGAAGTGAGGAAGAAAGTGTTGGCATAAAGGAAAAGTGAAATACAGTAAAATGATGCTAAAGACAAAAGGAAATTAGAATGTAGAATACTAATTCCAAAATAAAATAAAATAAAATAAAATAAAATAAAGAGAAAATAAAAAGACACTTTAAAAAAGTTAAAATACTGGTAATAATATTGATTAAAAATAAAAATATAATAATTGAAAGGGTAAAATCAAGTGAAGAAAAAAGAAAAAAAATAGTTTCTTAAGTAAAAGATGGAAAAATAAAAATGTGCAGTAGTGAAGTTCATTCACTTCCTCTACTGTTCTGTTTGGCATGCCAGTTTCCTGTCATGTAGTAAGGACAGTACTGGAGTTCCTTGATTTCCACTGCTCCACTGTGTAGTAAACCACACTCCTGATTTTCAAGCAAGCCATATTTCTTGTTTATTAGACTCCTTTATTTGTGTTTACATGAGAGTCAATTTGTAATTCAACCCCTGGGTGGCAGTGTTTCTGGATAGACTTTTGAGACTATAAGTCCTCTCTAGCCAATATTTAGATTTTATTTTCCCTGTTGCACTTAATCGTGGTTTGGGAAAATGGACTGTCCCAGAACTGGTTTTCTGATCATTTCTCCCCGTTCTGATCCCCAAGTTCCACAAAAACAACTTTCCCCTGCATTCTCTGAGAGTGTCCCCAATTGGGTGATCTTATGTACTGGGCTTAGTAATCAAAAGCAAGGATTTAAAGAAAAAATAAGAGGCAGAGTAAGTGCGTGACCTCGAGACTTTTACCCTCTAGCACTATTCACAACTCTGTGAACTTCTCTGTGCATGTCTTTTTTCCCTTGACACTAAGCAGCCAGCACACTGTTAAAATTTCAGGCTGCCTTACTGTGCCCAGCCCAGATGTTGGTAGATTTTTAGAGTTGTCTTCTACCAGGAGTCCTGTGGATCCCCTTCCACCTTTGCGGATCATGCTAGCCCCAATGGCCACAGATTTTGTGGGGCGCAGACTTCCTCCCCAGAACCTCTACAGCATTTCCCTCTCCAGCCTGGATTGCAGACCACACTTTTCCCTAGGTGAAATCTTATCTTTCTGTGAGAAGGTGCAGAGCTCATCTGAGTCTGCATATAAACACTGCTTGATATCCTGTGTTCCTGGGTTCGCATCTTGTCCCTGGGTTTTGGGGTTGTAGAGCCCGGGAATGTAAAGGCTTCTGACCACAGCCACTCTTCCCTTCAAGATGATGTGGTCTCTGTGGCAGAGTCATTTGCTCTGGGAGAGATTTCAGCAGTAGTGGAGGTTGCCAGATCTGGGGAACCTGTTCCCTCAGTCCTCAACATTCCCTTGGAGTATAGCTGTCCCTCATCCACAAATATACACTCCCCATTCTTTGACACACTCTCCCTTGCGTCATCTCACTTACACACTATCTTACAGTATACCCTCCCTCAGCAGCCATCTTCAAGTACTTTCTTAATGATCCTGGTGTCTCTGGCATCATTCTAGTGCACAGACATGAAGTGATCATCCACCACTATCCCCCAAAGCTTTCTTGGGAAGGACAGTCTCAGAAGATCATTGTTTCCTTTAACTTTGGCAGCATCTTGGCTTGGTTCCTCTGGGGGTGGTATGTTTCGGCTGCCCACTTGGTACCCGTGTCTCTCTAACACCGAAGATAGGACCAGCTTGGCTCCATACGTCTAATAGGCACTCGGACTCAGCACAGAGATATTGTACATTGCCTACTGTAATCCTATCATTGAAGAGAGGTGTCACAGCAGGGATGCCCAACATATACTGCCCTCCAAATTCTAGAGTCTCAGCCATGAGGAAACCTGCTGCTTAAGTCATGTGATTTAAAAAGGTGGCTCACAGCTACTCTGGAGCGGTGGACCTGGACAAGTGTGGGGGAGTGGACATCTGTAACTCCCCCATGTTCTCTCTTTCCAAAAGAACACAAAAATTGGGTTCAAGTTACCAGAAAAAACTCTCATCTGCTGCCAGGAAGACTGTTTCCTGTTGATAGTTCACTGGATGTGTTGAGAGGTCATGATCCTATGGCTTTCATCTCTAGAGAAGGGGGAAGACTGTTGATGGCCTCATTGATTCCTCAAGGGCAAAATTCTGCTTAGTCCTAACTTGGCTACCACCAAGAATGCCTGGGTCAGAAGGCCCCCTAGGGGACTGGGCCTCCCAGAAAATAGTGTTTCGCCTCTCCTCAGTAGCTAGCTCTCCTGTCCAGTGCACCCTCCGTAAGCATGCTGCTTTGGTCTCTTACAGCTGTTCTTGCTGGTTGTTGGGTCCTGCACAGATGCGCCCAAACTAAGAGATATGCTTTATTACCCATCGGTCAAGTTTTCTGTAGAGTAGAGTTGTGCTCTTGTATAGGTGGGGGGGGGCACAAGCAGTGGTACCTTCCAATGGTACCCTCCATTGCATGGTGGAGATTGAAACTGTGATGAATGGCAGTTATTTCTAATATCGTTTTTATCCCAGATACTTCCAATGTCCCCTCTGGCACTGTGATTACTTGTTTGTCTTCAAGGTCATATTAGAGAATGAGCAGCACAGTAGGGCATACAACACCCAACTGGCCAAACAGTATGTTCCCAATTCATGGATGTATGCTGACATTCAGGTGTGGGGAGACTTCACCTCTGGACACACACAAAGATGCTGGAAAGAGACTCTAGGGACACCTCCAAACCTCTGTCCAAGCTGCTCTTTCATCCAAACACAGGCTTTCATTCATTTCACCCCCACCCAAAACCTACCCCTTGATAATGATTGGGCAGATCACACTCAAGATCATTAACATTCAATCCCAATTAGGCTCTCCCAGGCCATCATGTTACTCATGGCCCAGTAACTGTATTTCTGTAGAAATCTGTGCAGATGATGGGTATAACGTGCCTAGTGCTCATACTGTCCAATGGCACTGAGACTGCATGCAGGAAACCACCCTTCCTAACCAGGTGGAGATTTCCCTCTGATTTGTCCATGATCCCAAATGAACTTGTTGGGACAATTTTTCATTTCACACTTTCCTCTCGCACCCAAGACACACAATGTGCCACTGCCACCCCAAGCTTCTTTACAATCAACTCCAGCAGAGTGAATCAGTTTCCCAAATACCCTGGCTCAGGCCATGTACATAATTTTTTTCCTTTATTAAGGTATTACATGTGTGTCCATATCCACCCATTGCCCTCCTCCACCCCCCACTCATGCCCTTACAACCCTAAAATCTCTGTCCATTGGATAGGCTTATATGCATGCATACAAGTCCTTTGGTTGATCTCTCCCCCTTATTTCCACCCTCCCCTACACTCCCTCTCAAGTTTGATGGTCTGATCAATGTTTCTCTGTCTTTGGATCTGCTTTTGTTCATCAGTTTATGTTGTTTGTTATATTCCATATATGAGTGAGATCATGTGACATTTATCTTTCTCTGACTAGGTTATTCTGCTTAGCATAATGCTCTCCAGTTCTAGTCATGCTCTTGCAACTATGCTTTGGTAAAATTGAAGGCCATTCACAATTGAATGCTGTTCCCTGGAAGCCCACCACCTCACCTGTTCTATTACTTGTCCTATAGGATATAAAGGACACCTAACCTCTTCCTTACATGACTTTAGCTCCTACACTATCATCCTATGGATGGATGTGCCCAGCTTATGTTAGTGTGCCCACTACTAACACAGGACCTTCCAGACCACATAGGCTCAGTGAATGCCTGGGGATTAAATGAAGCACTGAAAAGGGGTCGCCTTTATTCAGATGAAACCCCTCCACTTTCCTGCCAGAACCAAAGATTCTTAGTTAAGTTCTTTCATGGAAAGATAGATGAGAAGATATAACAAGCAAAATTTAACAACCTTTTGCTGTTATTTTTCTATGTCTTAACTCCATGGATTGTACTGCTGAGTTCTTACACATTTCTATTGAAATCCATTTATAATGCCATGTTATCTATTTTGGGATCACAAACTAGGATGGGAAGAGTCCCATCTTTCCTTACACAGTAGCAAATCTCTTACTCTTGAGCTGGACATGTGAAAATATGTATGTGATCAATGTCACTTACAAACTTACATGCTACAAATTTATGAAACATTCAATGAAAAGGAACATTGGCACATTTTTTGAAAAAAATCACAAAATAATAAATCATAAATTTCTCAATCATAACAGGAGCCCAAATCATTGCCTAGGGCTCACTACTGGTTTTTTCTCAAACACAGAGTTGATAATTGGATGTACTTTATGCCAAGCAAAAAAACTAATGCACATGGGCCTGAAAAATGCCTGGGTGCAACTCTGGCTCAGGCATAGTGGTTCTCATTGCACTCAGGCCCTTCAGGAAGGGATGGGAGGGAACGCAGATCCCCATCATTAATTGTGTGCACAAACTTGGGGGCTTTCAACATGGTGGTTTCAGAGTGGGCTCTGGGGCCCCACAGGAACTCATAGTGTGCAGAATCGCTATTGGGCACCTGGCAGTACACCAGGTACTGTTCCTCCACCCACACTTTGGTGATGAGCTCCCTGGGCTCCCCATACAGCCAGTGAGCCTTCCCAGCATGCACCCCTAAAACATTCAATACTTCCCAGATTTTCTCCTCAGGGACACAATCACCATTTGAGGCGATCACACACAGAAGTGTGACCAGGAGGCTTGTGTTGGGATATCTGCGCCCATCACTCATCATCCCATCATAAGTGAGCCCCAAGGCAGTGCCCAGGACATAGGTGTGGGGACTGGGCTCCATTTCCATCACAACAACACCAAAAACCACCTGG